>JAUZND010062374.1:0-18022 GCA_034780555.1 Coelogynopora nodosa | reverse complement strand
AATATTATAAGAGATATTTCTTCATTTATTAAAAACAAAGCGTTTTAAAATTATAGAATCAATTATATATGTACATTAAAAATGGGGAAAAGAGTTAAAGTTATTGATTAAAGAACTGCGGGTGTTCTTCTATAAAAACTTGGTGCCGTTCCCGCTCCATAGCGGCCTTTTCTTTTGCGTTAGCTAATTTAATTTCTAACAATTGTACACGTAGACCATGTTCAATCCTTGTTTGTGCCATAATTTCTTCTGTGGCTTCTTTCTTGGGTGCGGGAGGTTCAATTCGTGGTCTATAAATAAATATAATTAATTATATAAAATAATTTTCTTCAATCGTATCAAAAAATTAATGACATCAACTAAGATACATTTAAATTAAATGCCAAGTTTAATTTTACTTTTAGAATAATTTAAGCGTATATGTCGCATTATTTTCCCACGTATATTTCCACTCAATAAATATGACAGTCCTCTTATACGGGAATGCATATTACGTAATTATTTGCACATTGCTTGCACACGCAATTCAGTGAGGAAAAACATGCATGGAGAGCTTATACACATCCTATATTGAATTGTCCATATTCGGTGTGGTGTATATTTTCAGATAAGATCTTTCTTTATAAGTTAAAGTGAAATAAAAATTAATTTGAACTAACAGACGACAAGGCAAACGTGGAAAGATGGAATCGAAACATATGACAGTTAGACGATTGGCTTCGTTGCGTAATATTGACTCTCTACACTGACAACAGTAAATATAATATATGCGTAAAGGAATTAGCTATTATATTAAAAGGGGTACAGTTAGACCTTTCAAAATTCTGTTGCGCAACGTTATTCTATAAACGTTGACGAAAAGCATTGATGTTGTAGATAATTTAGTATAATCTTTAATTTATGAATATAAAAGTTACTAAATATAAATAGAACTACATTTTATATGTCATTTGAAGATAATTATATTCATCTATATTATATCGTAACACCACATGGAAATTATAATTATATAATTAAAAAACATATATTTCAATTATTTTGAGTTTTTGTTATTATATAAATTAAACTTGTTTCACATGTATTTTTTCATATTATTAAAAAGAATACCTATCAATATTAAACTTTTGAAAATATTTAGAATTATAAATTTTCCAAATTTAAAATATGACTTGCATCAGGCGCGTGACCAGGGGGGGTTCCGGAATCCGCCCTTTCCCCCAGCGCCCCTTCACCAACTAAAAAAGCACTACCTTAAAATACCTTGTAGATTAAAATATGAAAGCCGCAATATGTAAAAAATATTGAAATAATAATGTATACCTATATACGATATAAAAAACATTTCAAAACATAGTTCGGTATTATACCTCTATCAAATTAAAATACACAGATGAGCTATATTGCATGCAAATTGGATATAGATACGAACGCCAGGTCGAATGGCGTTCGTGTAGACATTTTTGCCGCCTCGCGTATTTTTAGTTGCATATTTTTCTAGTAGCATAATTTTTCGCAATTATCATTCCTATTACAATATAATAGTGATATAAGGTAATAGATTTTTTTAAATTATTACAAAAAGTGAAATGTCTATAATGTAAAAAAGCGCATTTCATTTAAAATATTTCACGTGTTACACGTGTAAAAATATAACATATCACGTGTAAAATAGTTTTTAAAAAGCGATGTTAATAATGTATTTCATGTTTCAATAAAAAGTTTTGGACGAGTTTATATTCTTTTGTCTGGCGCCCCTTAACAATTTTGGAACCCCCTCCTTACGAATATCCTGGACATGCGCTTGCATGTATAATTAACTTTAGATTCTACATAGGTAAAATAGACTATTTTAAACTCAAAATTCTGCACTATTAAACTCACCGTTTAATCTGTTCGCTGCCACATGGAGTGTTTGACCGTGTACTGCTCGCTCCACTGGTCGACTCTACACTCATAGCGAGGCTATCCAATCCCGTCTTCATCCCCGAGAGCTTTGGATTGTCTTTCCCTCCCATCAAAGCCACCACTTTCGACGTAACTGGAGACAATGGTGGTGGTGGCGGTCCTCCTCCGGTACACTTCACCCTCTTCAAGTAGCCGGAATATTTCGTCTATTAATATAAATAGTAAATAATATATAGCGTATTTATATGATACAATCATAATCAATTTTAGCAAATAAAATTAACAATACTTACAATACTATCACTTTTCATGTTTGCCCATTTTCTTTTTAATTCTTCGATAGAACGATCAGGCATGGCTTGGGAAATTTCATTCCAAATCGTTCCCTTGGAATTCATGGTAATTGTTTGGCTAAATTGTCCGAATAAAGTATCGTAGTGAGGCTCAAGTAACTCTAAGAATAAAACGATTTCTTCCGGGTTCCAGTTTTTGCTTCTAGAGCGCTTGATGTCTTTTTGGGAGTCCATATTTAAATAAATAAATGAAAGCTAAAAACGGTTAAATATAATATGATAATTTTAGTTAATTTCAATAACAATCCCATTGGACTAAAGCACCTATATTAGCGGTAGTCCAGAAAATCGTAAGGCTTACATTTCATTGGCTGTGAGCTGAGTTAACATTATCTCATAATATGAGCCTACTTTCGAGATAAGTATTTTAATATAATATGCCGACTTTGTAGTAGTATGCCCTCTTCTTTATTATCATAGATATTTTGTTACAATAATGAATCAGTTGAATGTTGTGTTTAATCTAAATCAAATTGAAGAATTAAATCAACTAAACATTGGAGGTCACAGACAGCGAAGATTTCGTCAACGAATAAATCTAGCCAATTTTGATGACACGGAATTGAGAGAACGTTATCGTTTAGGGAGAGCATCATTAGATATATTAATAGATCTTCTAAATCCTCATATTGCTGCAAAATCACGCCGTAACAATTCTTTGGATCTCCAACAAAGAGTCTGTTTAGCTTTACGATTTTACGCATCGGGCTGTTTTCAACAAGTCGCTGGCGATACCATCGGTGTTCATAAGTCGACTGCGAGCAGAGTTATTAATGAAGTTACTACGGCTTTACTACGTCTTGTTCCAGAACTAATAACGACTGATTATTTTGACCGGGAGGAAAACATTCAATTCTTCGTTGGAAAAGGACTACCATCTGTATGTGCATCAGTGGACGGAACACTAATAAAAATTCTTGCGCCACATGAATTTGAATACGAATATGTGGACAGAAAGGGTAAACATTCGCTTAATGTTCAAATGGTCGGCACCGGACAACTACTTATAGCAAACGTTGTTGCAGATTGGCCAGGTGGCACTCACGACAGTCGTGTACTTCGAGAATCTGCGATACACCAACATTTTGGAGAAGGAAACTTTGGTCAACGCATTCTACTGGGCGATAGAGGTTACGGTTTAACTCGATGGTTATTTACTCCAGTTGAACGTCGTGCTAACCTTACTGTCCAAGAGGCAGCATTTAATAGAGCACATCGGTCAGCACGAAGTTCAGTTGAGCGAGCTTTTAGTCTTCTGAAAAGGCGCTGGGCATGTTTGGAGAAACTACGATTAGGACCGAGGGAGGCTGCTCGAATTATCATGGCATGTGTAGTACTTCACAATTTCGCAATTCTGCAGAATGAACCCGATCCACTTGGAGACGACGAGGCCATTGAAGAGGAAGAAGATAACGCAGCAGAAAATGTAGCCGCACCAGCTGATGTCCGCGCATTTCGTGCTGCATACATCATGAACAATTTCTAATTCGAAAATTTGACACGTTAATATTCTCATGCGTTGTTTTAAAATGTAAAGTTTTTTATATGTATTATTATTGCTACTTTAGTTTTTCTTTAACTATATATATATATGTTTAAATATGGGTAAACTTATTTTTAAATTATATAATGTTAACATTTTGTTACATTACTTATTTTTTAATTATATATAATGTATTGCATATTTTACTTTATTGACAATAGTATATACAATGAGGTAATATATGTAATAGACTTAATAAAATACTATAATTATCGTATTCATTAAATTTAACGTGTGGGTTTTAAATGACATTATTTAATTATAATTAATATTTTTATTCTTATTAAAAAATATTCACGTATACCATATCACTACGCATTTTAATTTTATACAAATGGTGTTTTTTTATGAAAGTATTACTTCATCGTTACTTTTTTTCGAATAACAAATATAAATGCACAATTTATCTAATAAATAATACACATGTAATATCACGCAAAACATCATTGTTGTCATATGAAATAATGTAATTAATATTGTAATATACACGCACATAGCATACGACAAAGTTGAACTCGTAAATAGCCAATCAGAAAGAAGGAAATCGCATAAAAGAAGAAAATGTACTCAAACATTGTGAGCCTCATTAAATATTTTTATGCAACTCACTTAAATTTAATTAATCGTGTTTAACTTTAAGTAAAGTTTTGTGCAACCGGATTAAACTCCTCCTTAATTGTACTTAACTTTAAGTAAGCTTTGTGCAACCCGATTAAATTTAAGTAAAAAGTTAAGTAAAATTAAGAGTTAAATTAAGTGACTTTTATGCAACTCGCCTCAGTATATCAAGTGTATTGTCTGGACATTCTTTACTTCGTTACTAGTTTTCAAAAAATATTGATTATTTCTAACATCAAATATCAATAACTGTCATTCACAATTGTTTGTATGTGTCATTCTTCCATCTAAAGACTGAATACGCAATACGCGATTGTATTATGCATATGCGTATACAGCGGAACACAATAATTATAGTTAATTTATCTACATTACGCAAATACGGCAGATTTTGTTGTCAGGAATGGGTTTGTTTGTTTTAAATTGTTATCTTGCAGCTATATCTTTTGATTAATACACCCAAGTTAGATTATTTATATTTAAACGCCTCCTGGTTATCTTTTTAAACGTGACCGAATTTTGTTGTTTACTGACTAAATGAAATACCCTGCATGTTCTATCTAAATAAAATTATTTCACGCGTTATTTTCCTAATTAATCCTTCTTTCTCAATACATTCACGCACTCGCCAATTTGTGACCGGATATTATGCCAGGATCGTTTTAATCGTTTTAATATTGTTATTTGACTACTAAGTCATTCTTTTGTCTAATTTAATTTGGTGTTTCTTTATTTTTTTCATATAAGTCACACCTACTGTATATGTAGTTATGTAAAAAGAATGTGCTCGATCAACATTTTCTAGTCATTGGTCATATTCACCTGTTGTAGGTAATGCTTTGTGCACTGTTCAAATTACAACGTTGACAATATAAGGACTACCTAACTATTTGAAAAAATTATAATCAACATTTTTTACACTGAAAATGTTTTCAGTATCTTTTAAAAACTTTATTTTATTATGTTTAACATGTTTCCCTTATTTTACTACTAAATATTTAATAATTATTTTAGATTATAATTTTCAAATATAGTATTAGTAGACTCAAACATATGTGAAAAGTCATAAATTTATACAATTCTTATTGTGATATTGTTAATATTGTTTAAATCAAAATTATCTTTTTTATAATTTGAACTGAGGGATTATTTAATATGTGACTTGAAAATTGGAACTAGAATGATATAGTTAGTAATGAAAGGAATGCTATATTTTCTGTCTTTTACATAGATATTTGCTTTTTTTCAACAGTATTTCCAAAAGATTCATATATTGTAAACTCAACTCTGCCTGCCTCCGACATGGAAACCTTTAATAAACAAACC
The DNA here is from genome assembly GCA_034780555.1 of Coelogynopora nodosa. NCBI lineage: Eukaryota > Metazoa > Platyhelminthes > Proseriata > Coelogynoporidae > Coelogynopora > Coelogynopora nodosa. The sequence continues at coordinate 12,277 of JAUZND010062374.1, read as the reverse complement.
GACTCGGGATTAAGACTCAAAACGAGCGGTTCAACTCATGATATACATAAAATAAATCAATAGTTGCAAGATTCTGTGTTTGGATAATAATATCCAGTTTTTAGAGATTGGTTTTAATTCATGATGCATTTACAATAAGTCATGTTTAAAATGATTATTTTTTCCTTTCTCCCTCTCCCCTGCCCATATAGTTACTCTGTAAAACAGTAATCAATGCTTATAACCGCTCTACAATAAAATAATAAAGCTTAAGTAGTTTAAAGTAGTTTAAGTAGCTTAAAGCGTAATAATACTTTAAGTATTTTGATTCGAGTGACAAATGTTAAAAAAAACTTTTTAAAAGATAGCAGATCAAAATGTATTTATATAAATTATTTACAAATTGTTCATTTGACCAATTGAAACTATTTCCCATGACAAGTCAAAAAGGTATATGATCGTAATGTTTTGATTACTCCAAAAAGAATGAAATTAATTGTTGTTCAGTTTAGACTTAGTCTTATTTTATTATCAAAATATATGACGTAACCCTTTTTATCAATTTCTTTATTGATAGGTTTTTAGTAAAATTTGACCCTGTTTTACAAAATAATGTACTAACAAATAAAGTATTTAATTTATTGCTTTTAATCTAATTTAAAACATTGCAATGTAATACCTTATAATTTTATTAATTCATTTTGGTGCTATTAATTTATTATATAATTTTAGACTGGTTCTAGACCATCTTAATGGTTTCAGGTTAAATTGAATTATCCACTTTGTTTGCTATGCGAGTATTTACATACAATTTCGTCGTAATCAGTGTAAATGTCAAATTTGTACGTTATTATAGAAAGTTAGTGAATCAAAAGCATAGTAATATGTCGCAGTTATTGTCAACACAATAAAATTGATATGGAAAAGTATTCCAACCCTACAATATAGCGCAATGTTGCAAATATTAAAAATTATATATTGAAGATGACCGATTTAATGTCTCGGTGTTTCGTTATCATCGCCAATGTTTGTAGAAAATGTCAGAATTCACTACTTATGTTCTCTAATCTGATTTATCAACTAAAAGTTAACGTTATACCGCAGAAATCATCCGTTTTGCACATAATCTTCACCGATTTCTGTATAACTTAAAAAAATGATCGTGTTTGTCTCGTTCTCTTTTGCCCCATCTTCATCCAATGGAAGTGGAGGATCCGATTCTAACCATAGATTTCTAACTGATATTATCAGCTGTCTTTGCGTCTCTCCAACATATTTGATATAATGTTGCGGTAAAGTGTCGAGACTTTCCCACATGACCCACACACATCATAAAAACTGTTAATAGCTAATTAATTATAAGTTCTCGCGTGTTTTCTGCTTATCCTGTGCGCGGTTCTATGATTAAGGTAACATGTTTGGATGAAAATTGGAAAGTTTCTTCACTTGTTTGTAAAACTTTCATTTTGTGTTTAATGTAAAATCCGACTGGTTCGACAGGTTTATAATATTTATTATTAATCGATAAAATAAACTGGCCAAACTGTCCAATCGCTTTGTTAAATTTAAAATTGGAATAAATTGTAATAGATTAATATAATTTAAAAATATAACATTTTAAAAAAAATTAAAAATATAATAAATTAATTAAATTAATTAAATTTTTTTTGAATAAATCAATTACAATTAATTCAAGCATTAGACGGCGACAATTGATGCTGTTTCCACAAAATTGTCAGTTATGAAGAACATACCTATCTGCGTGTAGACTACATAAATAATATCATAAATTATAGTTAAAACTATTAATACTATGATGTAACATAGGATGACGCAACCTAGCAATTTATTTCTCTAATTTGAAACAATTTTTTTCGTAGAAAAGGTCGATATTGGTGCACATTTTTTATTTAAGATAAATAAAGGTTACATATTTTGGCGTCAAAATGTCATCAACACTAACGTCATTATTTTTTAGTGATCATGACGTTGTAACACAAAATTAATAACAATTGTGCAACATCTTATACCGGCTTATGAGAAGAAAAAATAAAAATAAATGAAACCTTTCGAATATACTACTGAAGCATATTCATCGACTTATTAGGACTCATCAGCAGACCGTACCCCACACCAACGAAATATGTCTGAATTCAGTAGTACTAACTGGTTATTTTGCATCAATGGATTTTGATCTTAACAAGTTTTATTTAAATCTGCTTTTATATGGAGTACCTAGCGGGCCTTTTAAAGTATAACTACTTAATTCAGGCATATTTCGTCAGTGTGGGGTGCGGTCTGCTGCTGAGTCCTAATAAGGACGAAACAGCGCTGTCCAGATCTCCCTGCCGATGAATATGCTTCGGTATAGTATATTTGAAAGGTTTCATTAATTGTGACTTTTTCTTTTCTAATATTTTAAGTACGGTATTGTACTTTTTTTAATTATTAATTTAATTAGTGTTACGTGTATTGTAGTATAATTTATTGCATAACTATAATTAAAACTTGAACGTTTGATCACTTATAAAAGTACCGTTTTCATTTGAAGCTGGACTTAGTGGATTTTTTAAATAAGTTGATATACCTCGCTATTTATTATTATTTGATTTTCATATGGTTATATTCATTTTTGCTTTTTATCTTTTAATAGTTACTATTTTTTATTTGAAATTATGCTAAACTCCAAAAAAAAATTCTGATAAAATTATTGTAAATGTATAGTTTATATCTCTCTTGTTTTTTTAACATTTCCCCTTGTTTTGTATTAATTTATTTACATGCCTAATAAAATATGTTTTTCTCCGGAATATTATCGTTAATTGCTAAAATGCACAGTTTACATTAAAATCAATGAATTCTAAATGTGATATTAATATGTGTTCTAACATGTACATGATATCGTTTTTATATTGATTTCATGTTTAATCCAGTCTCATCATGTTAAACATGTTTCAACTAATCTGACAATGTCTATTATTCAAACACCCAGAATGCTGACTGTTTCAGAAATATTAAAATGAAATTAGATTTTTCCATTCATGGTGGGAATGAGTCACTCAATGATACTATATCGAAAGTAATTGAAATAATATTTTATTCTCACCACTGGAGTATCGTTTGTCTATTTCATGTTGGTTACGTAATATTATATTGATCGAATCCTTTTTAGCCTAAAAGGTTATAAATAATTTCATTCTTTTTGAAACATTGTCCCGAATCATGAAACGAGAAAGTACTCTCTCCATTTAATTAAAACTGCAAGTCGTTTACTGCATAATTCATCAGATTTAGAGATACTAAAAGATATAGTCATAGTTTAATAGCATTTATTCAATTTATTAGAACGCCTGCCTAATTGTGAAAGAATAATTTTATATTTGTTTTCTAAATACTAATTGCATGAAGAGGCAATTTTACTCTTATTTCGTGCTCGTCAACAAGTGGAACCTTTAAAAAGGAAAATATGACAGATAACTAATATTATTGATAAAACTGCTCTGCTCTGAATCAATCTTAGTTGTTACATTTGGGATTTATGTAGTTGTTTTTCACCGCATAAACAGAATTAATAAATGAAGCCGATCTTGCATATTAATTTTCAAATCTGTATCGCGTTGCAACCGCAACTATAATGTGAAAATAAAATATTTTTATCAACACATCACCGCGTGTTATCTTATAAAGGTACAAATATTCTCTATGCTTTATTAACTATTTGCAAACTTTACTAAATCCAATTGAATAAAACTTCCCTTTCTCGTTGTGCCTATGGAAAATGTATCTTATAGTGACAGTGCGACTTAATTATGTCAGCAATAGAAGATACAAACATATCCTTATGAATAATGTAAATATTTTAAAATCAATCAATATAAATATTTAACCGTTGAGATTATAAAGAAGAGCAAAAATCATCACCTATACTCTATTTAAAAATGTTTTCTATAACATGGAATTAAAATATATTTTCTTGTATAAGATTATTGGTCTGTTTCATCGTGAAACGTATATGTTATCTTCATAATACTGGAGACATACTTACATACAAATTGCTTACATTTACTTACTAATTTTTTTGTAACTATACGAAGAATGATATTCGTATACATTTTTTGGGTCAAATTAAAGGATTTTTTTAAATGTGGTTACATTGATTCTTTTTGGATATTTTTCATGACATATTGTTGACGAGCATTAGACGAACGGATGCATTGTATGTCATCAACATTTTGATCATAGCTGCTATTTGAGATATTTTCAGGGTGGCAGCAAATACACGAATTTCGCTAATATACACGGCTTTTTTTAATACATACAATACTTTTTTTTTCAAAAATAGTCTAATTGTTTGTTTTATTTCGTCATTTAATTTTTTATGTGACATAATTTTGAAGTTTACTTTAGTATCTATTTACATTATATTGAATTACGTCCGTATTTATCATATCACATAGAATTTCTTTAATTTAAGTGTTGTGTTGAAAAATATATACACGAATTATTTTTAGAAAATGTTGCGACCTGTATTGTTCACTAAAAGTAGAACTATTGCCTATACAACTCGGACTAACTTGTAGGTGTCGTATCGTCGTAATAGCAATTACCAGTTTACTACACTCTTCACTTTTTGCTTGACATATTACCGCTTTATCTAATTACATAGAACATTAATTTGCCTAATTATAGTTGGTAATTGCTTATATATCAAGATGGGTGATTTGCCTGGTTGATTAACTATATCACGCATGGCAAATTATTTGTAATTACTTCACGTAGGTGGCAAACTAATACATGCATTCATTGCTAACAATAAGTTTATATTAATTAAACATTTAGATACAGCCGGAGAAGTTTATACATTATAGAATCCAGATAAAAATCATCAGTCACACATTAAATAAATGAAAACAAAACTGCGTCTGACCGGATAAATAAATACATTTTTCATTTGTGGCTTTTCTGTTTCATCTTATACTATAATTGTTGTGGTATTGAATAAACTGTTCTAGTCTCTTTGTAATTCGATAAGTTTTTTTTTTAATTCACAAAATATTTTTATTTAAGGTACTTGAAGATGTATAAGATTATTATACACTCCGGTGTGTTTCAGTTGAGCACGTCACTAACTTGCAATAAAAGCAGTATGTGTTTGGTGATGATTTCTTTTTGTCATGGAATCCTTCATAAAGTAATCAATTGCATACTGAAGGAAGATAGATAATGTGAACTTATTGAGAATGCTGTGATTCTTTTCAATATTAGAAATTACATTCTATTCTATCAACAGGATAGAGCACACTTGCCAAGTGTTTAATCGGGACAGTCCCGATATATTAGCAAATGTCCCGATAATTTTAAAATCAGTTTTTTGAAAATTTGTATATGTCTTTTCTGTCATTTTCATGCTGTACATTTTTTTAATCCGGCCTTCGCGCGATTGCATTTTATACAGTTCTTATATAAAGCAATTCCAAGCCTTTTAGATGCATTTTAGCTATAAAACATAACAAAATTCAGTGTTATGCGCTGATTTAGATGCTCGGCTCGACATACGTGCCTGGAGATTATAGAAATGTCCCGATTGAAAGGTTGGCAGGTCTGATGGAGCCACTTTCGATGCCCTTTATTTTGTTGAAGGATGTCATGACGAAAAGAAATCATTTCAGAATAAACACACTGATGTTATATTATAATTAGCGGCATGATCAACTAAAACTCTCAAAATAACATTTAAAAAATATTGTATTATAAATAAAAAATAGCTATCACCATCTACTGTGTAGGTCATATACTACTGATTAAATTAAATAATGTTGGAAGCGCTTTAATTTTTGAGAATAAATGAATAATGTATATTATATGTATTATTATATCTAGCATAATATAAACTATTTAACTTGATGTCTGCACCATATTTTAACGTGTAACAATTATCTAATTATACGTTTTCATTTATCATGGATTGCGATGCATTTTTATAAATTAATTTGTATTACCTTCTGTTGACAATAACGTAACAATTCATAATCGAAATACGTATAAAATATATAGTTAATATTTTAGCCTGACAAAATTATAGATATGTTCAGCATTAAATTGTTTTTTGGCTGTTCGATTTATTTGACTATTAAGTTTTTGTCGAAATTGTTAGTATATAAAAATATTTTAATTCTATTTAACTACATTTTTTACATTTGCTGACTGATTCAGGATTAATCATCATATAGCTATATTTTTTTGTGAACTTTCATGTTTGTAATTTCTTTCAAGTATTCCTACGTCATTATTTCAACTTATTCGCCGGTTAAAGACTAACTCAACTCCCTCGGCTACATAGTTATGTACAAAAAGGGGTTTATTTAATTTCGACAATAATTTTTTATTACCTTCATATAATCGATTATTTATTAGTTTTATATTTCTCCATATTTTACTGGGACTGCTCCTTCTATTTATTGCTCATCATCCCATTATTTACCATTTTCTACAGGTATCACTTAATGCGGATAACCCAGCTGCCGTTATTGTAGCAGAATCGGAAGGTGCTGCTCTCCCCGGCACAAGTGACGCAGCCGCAAACGGGGCAACTGCGCCAAGTGACGAGACTGCTGATGGTCAGAGTAAAGAGGATGAAAACCTCGATGATACTGGTGAGTGGTTATATTTTATTGTAAATTTTGAAGATAATTTACCGGATTAGGGACAACTGAGTAGCGCCAACTCCGACTTGAAATATACATTATTCCCGTTCAGACTGTTATAACGAATTGACGAAACAGACTTTTAAACCCAAACAAGAATACCATTTATGCATTCTATTAGAATCCCATGATATAAGCATACTCATGAATTTATAGATTTTATCATGCGAAAATATAATATGTTCATTATATGTGAAAATGTGTTGTCTTTCATTTTGTATCTAATAAGATTCCCCATTAAGAAATCAAGAGATTGTTTGTCTTTACTTGTCTACCAGTCTACATATTTTGTAAGTGTTTTACAACTGTGAACGTTTTTTGTGGACTCTATTGGCTGCTTTCCATGCGATAGTCATGATATCACATTATCACGTCAGTTTTTGGTAAATCGTTTATCTGGTGTATTTTATTGTCACTAATGGCGACGAAATAGTAACGAATTAAAAATAGTGTTATTTATCCTTTTTGACTTAGCATTAGATAAAAAGTGGAATAGGTGCCTTGTAGAATTACTACAACCATTACAAACAGCATTTTATCCATTATAATATACCTCTACAGATACCATAAACGTGCCATTTCTTCAGAGAACCTATTAGACGCACGAACAACTTTTTCATTTCCTTACAAGCATTTCCTAAATTGAGGTTCGTTCCGTGTCATTTTTCGGGGACAGTGGCGGTGTCTTTCGTTTGAGTTATTGATTAAGATACTTTGAATCTTATTTGGTACATTGCTGCTATGAATGGTGCATCTCTGCAAGGTTTAAACACTTGTAAACCTCTAACTTTGTCTAGATAAGTGATGCGTGTACTCTTTTTCAAATTTCGGTTTTGACTACGCGCCTGACAAATTCACTGAAACAGTGGGGTTAGGATAATTTCTGGTAGAATTAAGTTTCTTTGCAGCTTATTGCAGTAGAAGTGCTGGGATGTGTTTTTTAGACAACTTGTGATTCTATTATAGTAATGTAAAATAATTATATTATGTGTTTTTGTTCGATAACCCCCCCCCTGGAATTCCTGTCTTTTAAGTTGATTTATTCAACTTTAATTGTAGAATTTGCCTTTTAATATACTCTGATAATTATATGCTTTTTCTGTGAGAATCTTGTTATATTAACTGGATTGATTACCACGAATTTAGTATTTGAAGTCATTATATCTCCTGTCTTATATTTATATAATACTAGCATCGATCCTAACACGATAATACCGATAACACGATGCCTTTCCTGATAACCACAAAAATCCGGTAATGTCAGGCTAAAGTGGTGTAGTTATCACTAGAGGTTCAAATGCGTTCTTTCAGCCTATAATATTGTCTGGTTTGGTTATCTTAAATGCCAAATGCTTTAAACTGATTAGTAACGTAGAAGATATTCATATTATATAAATATATTATCATCACTAACAGTTCTCTGCCTAATTTGAATGTCTTAAACCCAGTCGGTAGTTTTTGTTCCATTACACTAATATCGGTGAGATACAGTAACACGTATTTCTGATTTAATTATTTTCATTTCGCCATATATTTAATTATTCAGTGTCTGCACATATTTCCGTCTATATTTCGCCACAGGCCAAATATTTTTAATTGTATTATTTTTATATACTTGACAGTCCATGTTGTTTTTTTGGTTTCCTAGTTATATCGATTTCTGCATATTGTACCCGTGTCTGTCTGCATGTCCTATGTATTTAACACTTTTCAACCAACCAATCCTTCCCTGCCTCTTATTATTATCGTGACTTTTTAATTAAATTTCTACCTTCATAATCTTGTTCTATATCTACTATTCAATATGTCCTATCTTACATTAGCCCATAGCCAGCCTCCAGTTCTCAGCTTACTATGATGTTAATTCCTAATGTCGTTATACATGACGACGTCTTCTATAATAAAGTCATAATTCCTTAACTACTAAATTACTTTATTATCTTCAAGTGTGTTTTCTGCAATGTTATTCAGCTCTTTAACAATGTGAATATATTATATATATTATAATATACAACTGTATTTAATTTTAACTAACTGAAATTTGATCTTATGGAGTGAGGAAATATTTTATTACACTACTGTTTTTAAATTGTAGAGCATATGTAAAAATCAAATATTAATATTACTCCTCGCGATTGAAATTATTAATTAATTACAAATTAATACAATATTATTAGGGGATACTGATAAGCTAAATAGGTAACTCTATAATCTTACAATTAATACTACAATACAAATTCACTGATTTCTTTAGAAACACATGCAGCACATTGAGTTATTTCAAGTCTTGAGTAACGCCAGTGTAAGTGTTACTCAGGTGTTAACTGAACTATGAAATGAACTCCAGTGTTAGTGTAAAGTTTACTCATTGTTTTGTTTTACCCCTAGAGGTTAAGAGTAGTGTAAAGTTTTAAATGTATAAAATATTCATTTTTAAATATAAAATGAAATATTATAAAACCTTTTCAAAATTACTGTAGCACATGTTTATTACTTTTTATTGTTATTTTATTATTGTAATATATCAAATAAGCATATTTTAATAATGTGGTGTTCGATTCAACTAAATGCTACCAACATTACAACATGGTATAATATAATAATAATTTATGACAGTATAATACTACATCGTATTACGAACTTATTAAAAAAATGATTTGCCCCATTACCTCCAAATATTTAGACGACCACATTCTGGCCGTAGCCTTCTTCTCTGGCTTCGTGTACATCCTGCGCAGTCTGGACGACCCGGCCCCCGTAGTCATAGAAACGCGTCTCTGGCGGCTGCGAATGGCCTGGAATCAGGCCGGTACCATGCTAGCCATTGCTGGATTCGTCAGAAGTGCCAACCTCCAGTGCCAGTGTTCCGTCCGATTGTACTCGCGAGATGGCCGCTTGATCTACTCTCTACCCATTGATTCCTTGGTATACGTTTATTCTAGAAGGGTTTTATGACAAAGCTGCTGTTTTGAGATTTAACTGAATATTATAATAGATTAATTATAGTTACTTTATAAATTGTCTAGTGTTTAGTAATTAATATGTCGTTTTCTGTCCTTATGTTATTAATAATGCATGGCTCTAGTTTAGAACACTTCTCTATAAGATTTATGACTATCAAATATTAGAGACTTTTTGTTTATGTTTATCTAATTTCTATAGAAATGAGATATAGTTTCAATATGATCATCATAATATTATTATTCGTAGGCATGTGATTTCTCTGACTTTTTGGTGGTTATTTTGATTGTTCTTAGGATCGATTAAAATATGGTATAAAATGTAGGGGAGACGGCGGTTTTTTTAAATAACTATTTTTGTGTTTTATTTTAAATATTTTATAATATGGTGTTATAAAATAAAATTATAATTATATATCCACAAATAACAGTGCCACTGCGTGGATATTTTTAACCATATAGTATTCATATTTCATGAAACCTCAACATGTGCCCAAAAGCAGTTCAACTTTAGTTGCTTTCACAATTGATAATCAAAAGCTCTTGCCCCAAAATAAATGTTTATCGGACGTCAAGCAAAATCTATTGTTACGAATTGCAGTACCTCTACTACTGAAACATTCCTCTTAAAGAGATTCCTCTCGTGTATATATGTTATATACAACAACAGGAGCCTACCTTTGTGATACAATGAAAGTGGACAACTTAACACTGATGTGTCTTTCTTCTCTCGATTCCTCTGCAAAAGGTCACAGTGTCTCTCTGTCATACATGTTACAGATCCCGTATATCGCACCAACAGTTGTTCATTTAGATGACCATGATTCATTTGAATTAGAAGTACTACATCATTTTCTTGTTTTCAATCAGCATTCAGTGTGATGAAGGAAATTCTTGATCCACAATCTTCACGTATGCATGTATCAACACATCAACACAAAAATGCCATCCAATGTGTAAAATATGGACTGAAAGCTGCTGATAAGACGTCACCAACTTTTTTTCAAAGGCCATGACATCCAATACAATCGCGAGTGCCCTAAATTGTCTGAATATGTCAGAAGCTCTTCTAAACGTTATTGAGATGACATTGAGAAAAACCATGAAGAATTAACCAACAAAAGACACAAGCTTTCTTCATTTGCTAATTCTCAAACATAAAAAAACAAGGCCTAACGATAATTATCCTTGAAAGCAGCCCAAATATCGCGCAAGAAACACTTTAACAATTTTGTCAAATTATCTGAAAAGCGAGAGCTTTCCTTTTCCTACATTTTTTAAACTTTATTTATGATATTTAACCCATTGTTAAGCAAATGTAATTTAGTTATTCGAGCTAGAATGGGAGAGGTCTTTCGTTGTGTTCTCCAATCATAAACTTGGCTGACCCGTAGCTCACTATTTTCAATTTATATAGCATTTTTAATAAGCACTATATTATTTAAAAATAATTAAATACATCGCATTACATTAATATGTCAAAGAAAGGATTAAATTAAGTATATTAAACATTAGGATATATTTATATGCTTACTATACATATGCATACTGGGTATATACAGTCATGGAAAAAATAAAGTACCCGTTTCTGAAATATGGAAGTCATTGAGTACCGAGCATATCTATTTCATCTATGGTTTAATATACTAGAACACATTATTATGCTGCTGGAGGTTACATTAAATATTTTATTCATTGCTTACTTTTCAAAAATAATTATTTCAGGTACTACATTTTTTCTATGACTGTATAGTTAAATATCTATGTAAATTATTCATTCATATATTATTCGGAAAACAATTTGATCCATATATATATATATCAGTGTGTTCACTGTATTGGACAATAACAGTCAGTTGTAAAATTGAATAAATATATTAAACATAAATCTTCCTTTTAACTTTTACATTGAATAACTTATGATACTTTTCAAATATATTTTTTATGTCCTGATATAGCTGTGGCAGCACTGCGTCATGTATTGCTGTGGCAGCACTGCGTCATGTATTGCTGTGGCAGCTTTGCGTCATCTATTGCTGTGGCAGCACTGCGTCATCTATTGCTGTGGCAGCACTGCGACATGTATTGTTGTGGCATCACTACGTCATGTATTGCTGTGGCAACACTGCGTCATGTATTGCTGTGGTAGCACTGCGTGATGTATTGCTGTGGCATCACTACGTCATGTATTGCTGTGGCAACACTGCGTCATGTATTGCTGTAACAGCACTGAGTCATGTATTGCTGTGGCAGCACTGAGTCATGTATTGCTGTGACAACACTGCGTCATGTATTGTTGTGGCAGCACTGTGTCATGTATTGCTGTGGCAACACTGCGTCATGTATTGCTGTGGCAGCACTGCGTCATGTATTGCTGTGGCAGCACTGCGTCATCTATTGCTGTGGCAGCACTGCGTCATGTATTGCTGTGGCAACACTGCGTCATGTATTTCTGTGGCAGCACTGCGACATGTATTGCTGTGGCAACACTGCGTCATGTATTTCTGTGGCAGCACTGCGACATGTATTGTTGTGGCAGCACTGCGTCATCTATTGCTGTGGCAGCACTGTGTCATGTATTGCTGTGGCAACACTGCGTCATGTATTGCTGTGGCAGCACTGCGTCATGTATTG
>JAUZND010062363.1:0-18023 GCA_034780555.1 Coelogynopora nodosa | reverse complement strand
CAAATTGGCGTCTTAGACATGTCTAAATTGTCTTTAAAAAACTCAAAAATATTTTCGGGGGGCTTTGCCCCCCTAACTCCCTGACCAGGGGCTCTGCCCCCCTAACCCCCTGACCAGGGTCTCTGCCCCTGTACACCAATTAAACCACAGTTTCCCAAGCCCACGTTGATACACTGTTCGGCGCGCCCCATTGATAGTCTTCCGGAATCGCCCTTTTTCTAAATTCCCATCTATGATATTAACAATGCTAATGTAACAAGTTGCTCTGATATTTATTAAATTTGAAAGGCAGTAATTAGACTGAGTCAGTTTATCTAACTAAACAATAAAGAAAATGACTGTTAAAACCTATATGATCATTTGTTGGTGTTCGACTATTTTACTAGGTATATAAGTTTTATGTGTTTTTAAAGCGAAATCATATTGCTGCTATATTGTATTTGTTAATTTTCGACTGTATATTTAAAAAATAATTTAAATGTCATTAAATATTGCATGAATTGTTATTTAACCTTGACCTCTCCTCCCTTTTACAGAGATTTTCGTAGCACCAAGTAAATACAGTGCTAAGTTTTTCAGCCTGTCATTTAATATTTGAACTTATTAAAACTAAACAGTGTAGTTTCGTTGTGATACAGTTGAAAATAGGTTGTTATGTATTATAATATACTCAATAAATTATTTATGGTTAATTATGATTTTATTTACTATTTGTAACAACATAAAACAGATATTATGTCAGGCGCATAGCCATGATTTTGTAATAGGGTCGGATTTCTAAAGTGGGCCCCCTTAGTACTGACGCGGGGTCAATTCCCATATGACCCCCCTGGCTACGCGCCTGTATGTGCATCTTTCTATTATATTACTATAATAAGATATTTAATCCATTAATTAAATTTACTATTTTTTTATGAACTTGAATAAAAATCAGCCGAAAAAATTAAAATTAACATTTCCTCAAACAAAAATAACACATGAAGTTATTAATATATCAAAGATGTATTCTAATAATGAATTGTGAAAATTAATTATATGAAAATCGCCTAATTGTCGAAACAAATTCTAATTATGATATTTAGAAACATTTGAAACTATTGATAGATTTCTTAAGATTTATATTTGGTCAAAATATATATTTTGGGTTCATTATATTTTCTGATTTGTTTTACATAACTTCCTATTTGTTGATAAAACATGTGTATGCTCTAAAGTGCTTTGTTTATGAGTTATATACAGTTTTATGCTTGAAATGGCGGCCATTTAGAATTATGTCGTCATACATAAAAACAGATCGATGGAAGCTTTTAATTTTTTACAATCCCCTATGGCTGTAGATAACATATTTTGAACAATTAGAAATGGTGCCTATATTTTGTTTTTAAGGCGCTTCAGGCACAGTGTGCCATATTACTTTAATTTTATAATTAATTATTTTAAAAATTTTACAATAAATATTATTTATTTGATTTCAAATTCGCTATCATCTTTTAATTTTCTATTTCTGCATCGTACACTATGGTTCTACAATCTGAACAACTTCTGATGATGTATTATGACAGAAGGAATTGTTGTGTTTCATACTGAATTATTTGTTGGGCTTATTATAATTTTTGAAATATCTTTTAGATGGTCAATAAAAATGTTTACAACATTTAAGATAATTTTTAAAAAATACCGTTCGGGATATGCAAAATAATAATCATCGATGTCATTAACCACCACTTGTTCAATAGGGAGTTGATTTAATAAGACATAGTTTTATCGTTTGTTGTCTAAGTTTATTTATTACCTTTAGTAGCATAGCTTGTTGGTGTGTTTTTTTAGCATTTTTAATATTTAAATTGCATAAATTCTTCAATCATTCAGAAAGAAACCACCATCTAATTTTTCAATTCTCTTATTTCGTCTATATTTCTCAATTGAAAATAGCAAAGAACCTTACATTCATAAGCTTGATGTGCATAAGTCTTAAGCCAGTAATATATGTCATACACTCTACTATTTCTCAATTTATTTCAAAGGTTTGGATCAATATTTTTTATCTAATTGCTTCTCTCGTGTTTCTGTTTATTCTGTGCAATCATATATAATAAACATTAGTTAAATTAATAGTATTAGATATTATTAATAGGTAGCTTTATATGTGCTACATATTATTATCATATTATTAAAAGTTATGTACTGCATATTATTATTTATACTATTATATATATTTTATTTGCACATGTACAGAAGTTAGTGTAACCATTACTACTACAGTACCTATCCTGCTTTACTATATAATTTTTTAGACTACGTTATCGTTAACATTTTGTTGATTATAGTAATAATTAAATTATTCATTATATAGATATCCGCTTAGTATTCGTTCATATTTCCGGTGTAACTAATATTGTTTATTTGTCATACTAGTAATTAAACGTTTTTCATATATACTAGTGCTAATTTAGGAGTATTACTCGAATTTAATCATGGAATCAATACATGAATGTTAAATTGAGTGTCGTTTGTTCAATCAATGACAACATTTATTTTACTTTATAAACACTAACTATTTCAGCCATCATTTATGTATATAGTGTTAATAACATATTGTTTTCAGTCTGCAACACAATAAGCGGCAACAAAAGTATTTGTATTTACACACAGTATATCGCATGTTTATAAAAATATTATTAAATATATTAGTTGTTAGGTCTCATATTATTTCGTTTAGCCGCGTATATTCCCACAATAAATTATGTTGACAAAGATTACCTCTTACACTTACACATTTTATAACGCGCATTCGAAATGATTTATGACAACTTGAATTCATTTAACTTGTATGACGAATTTAATGGTGTCTTTTTTAAACAGATCATAACTACTTTTGTTTTTAAAGTGTTTAACCTTTTCGTGTTATTACTCAATTCAAACATTAATTACCTAATAATATTTCAATTTAAAATAGCTATTACTTAAAAGTATATATTGCACTAATGTTACATAAAATTTAATTTTATATATATAATTTAAGCAGAAACAGGTGCGATGGCAACTTCTATGACAACCAAAATCACTTTATGCGGAACCACAGATTCTTATTTCTAGCGAAAGACTAGACTGTGTTTTACTCAACACTGTGTCATATGACAACTGAATATATATGTGAAAAAATCATCCGGCTTATACATACTTTAATCGCCTAAAAATAGGATGTCAATAAACTCTAAATGCAAGTTCTACTAACAAGTGCAACTATATGTTCTTTTTGTTTTGTCCGGGTTATTTTCTATGTTGAAGTTCAAAATTGGTGATTATAGCTCATTATAGTTCAATATACTTTGCTGTTATGAAACTGATTGCGAGTTAGTTTGAACGTGCATTAAATAAAGACTGAGATCATCTGATATTCGTTCTTGAATAACTCAAATATGCAGATCAACAGTCAGATAAGTCACTGTTGCTGTGAAACATATATATATAAAACTAGAAGATGCAAGTTTATATTTATTAGCAGTTCTGTGCAAATATTATCTATATTGTTAACTATAATAATGTTTTGTTTCAATCTAAGGACATACGTAGTATAGGAAGAGTTGATTCGAGTTTGACCTTTGACCATAACACTGGACCTTTGGCCATACCCACCACAATTTTTATTAAATATGATTTTCGGACTCTACGTCAAAAACTTATTTTTTTAATTCCCCCCCTCCCTCTCAGCCATTTTTAGAAATATAATTTTCGGACTATGTCAAAAAATTTAATTTTTTAATTTTCTCTCCCCACACACATCAACAAGCCATTTTTAAAATGTATGTTTTTTATGGATTCTACGTCGGAACTTTTTAAAAATTATCATAAGTGACCTAATATCTTACGTTTGGTATATCTTTTTAGGGTAGTAACCTATGACAACCAAAGTAGGTATGTTGACTCATAAATATAAGGTGCATTTTTTATACTACTACAATTATTTGTAAGTAGTATATAACCCTAACACTTTTAATTAGTGTTTAATTACATTTTAATCATATTATTTAATTATAAATATTGTTTTTAGACCATTTAATAAAAAAATACACGAGAATTTTTTCTATTGTCGTGTATTATGGCCATATATTGCACAATAATTTCAATGAGGATTCTGACTAAGTCTACTTCACTCAGCTTGATTTTGCTACTTACAGATTGATTTCGAAAAGAATTCCGACTAAATGGACTAAATTTTTTTATTTCAAATCAATAAATAATTTTTTTAATAAATCCAATTTTTTATTAAAGCTACACAGTAGTACTTCATTATATAAAGTTTAAGATGAATATGTACTTTAATATAATGGATGCATTTTATTATAAGATGTGTCAATATTATCATTATCATCATCACCAACATGTGAGATATTAATTGAGTCCAATGCGTCACGCACTCTGCTGTCAAAAATATAACAAAATCGTTTGACACTCTCACGTAGAGCTGAATTATAGATAACAAAAGGAGTGTCTTCTTGGTTTTTTTCGAACTCTTTTTCAATTCGTTTCTTCTTTACTTCGTGTTTCAACTCTTTCAGAGTCAATTTCTTATGTAGGTTTTTTGTATGTCCTCCAGAATTGTAGTCAGAAGCTTCGACTCTTTCTCGTCATCCACCATATCCTCCATCGATTCTATTGATGTTTCCTCCTCGTCGTCGGACGGTATTGATTCCTCGTCTGTCACTGATTTATTTGAGTTTGATTACTTGTTCGACATATTATGTTGATTGATATCCATGCAGTAAGGCAACTTTGAGAATTCGTTTCGTCAATATCTGTGCAGAATTTCTTCAAATTGTCTTTTTCAGTTTTGTAGGTAATCGATTTCTTGAAGAATATTTCCGTAGTAAATGGTAGAAGAATCGACAGTAAGTGTACTGGAATTCGAACAATAACCTTTTTACATATAGGACAATTATTCTTCATGATTGAAACTTTAACAGATATAAGTTATGTTTATCAACTATCTAGTTGTTTGTATTTAATGTATATTTTTTGATCATCTTATCTGTTTATGAGTTATCTTTTCTAGATGTTCTCATACAGAGCCTGTTTCGTTCTATATTGTCTTAATTGATTCCGATTGGTCATATTAGTAAATTTTCACCAACTTATCATGAAATGTAATTATTGTGTGTGTTTACTAATAATTTCGATGGTCTACAACATGGTTCATTTATTATATCTCTTAGATATGTTTTATCTTATTTTTTATGTTATTTTTTAATATGTCGGTTTGCACAAATAATTTATTATTTTCATAAATAATTTATTATTCTCATAAATCATTTATTATTTTCATAAATTATTATTCTCAAAAATAATTTGTTAGTCTCATAAATAATTTTTTTACACTCTGTTTCGTTCTATATTGTCTTAATTAATTCCCATTGGATATATAATTGAATTTTCACTAATGTATCATTAAATGTAATCATTGTGTATGTGTTTTCTAATCATTTTTATGGTCTACAACATGGTTCGTTTAAATATATATAATATTTTCTTACATGCTAAGCTCATTTTTATGTTTAGAATGTCCTTTTGTGAATTAAAGCACACGTGTTTAATAAGATAGAATGCCATTTATTGTGATAATTATTTCAAAATTGTACAGCAATAGCCAGAGTAAGAAAGTAAGCATAAAATGTCCCTCAGACACTCCGAGAAGGTGTGATAATGCTTTGCCGAGATGATTTGATTGTACCGCTTGTTTCAAGGATGGCTCAAGATTCGAAAACACGCTGCTGTTCTGTCCTAACATGTTAATATAGACAAGTCCTTCAAACGTTATGTCAGTCTACGTAGGTCATTCATTTCACCATCGTCAATACGCAACTCTTGTCGTAGCCCTGCTCATCGTTGTCGATCAGTGGTTGTGTGTCTTGTTTCAAACTGTTTGTCACGTCCGCAGCATCCATCACAATTTTTGATATCTCAAGAGTAAAGTTATAAAATAAAATACCAAGTCCAGAGAGAGCGATTGCAAATACGACCGACGGTGTCGAGAGCTGGAAGTCAACATTTAAAAAAATTGTTTTTGACGTAGAGTCTGAAAATCATATTTAAAAAGAAAGAAAAAATTGGGGTATGGCCAAAGGTCAAGTGTTATGGTCAAATGTCAAAAAATTAGCTCGAATCCACTTTTCATATACTACTGGCATACTATATTTTTCGTTTAATTATTGTAACTGTGTATATGGGTTTACTTTATGTTAGTTTTTCGTTTTTCTGTGTGAATGAAGATTGTGATAGTTAATGCAAACAATTTACATTACGTAAATATCATGTATAGAGTATGGTTTTCTATTTGCGTGTTTTACACAGTATATATAACATAAAACCCCGATATGAAAAATTAAACTTTTTTGGTATCAATTCGATCTGTCAATTTATTTTAAAATTACAATTTAAAATCCGAAATTATTGGTATTTTCCAAGACCATTCTGGCTATAAGTAAAAACCGATGCCGATTCCATAAAAACCGATGCTTATGCCAATTATTGGAATAATTCCGATTCCAAAAAAACCGATGACTATGCCAAGTGAAGTACCTGAATTAAAACCCGATGCCGATTCTACAAAAACCGATGCTGATGCCAATTACCTGAAATAAAACGTGATTCCGATGCGTATGCCAATAAATATATATCCAATCAAAGCATATATCATTAATAAAGTGGTATCTACTCACTCTCCAGATTTTGACGTTAAATACGTCTTTTAATTTGGAGTGAAATCGGCGATAGTTTGAACAGAATAGAGTACAGAATCGGAGTTAATTAAAGAAGAATAGCATGGAATCGGAGTTGTTATAATTGAATATAGTGAAATTGGGGTTAGTTAGATTAGAATAGAGTGAAACCGTAGTTCGTTAGATTAGAATAAAGTGGAATTTAAATAGAATAGAATGGAATCGGAGTTAGTTATGACGACATTTTCTATATTTATTGTAACCGCATTGAGGGAATATAGGATAGGTTAAGGGATAGACCATGTCCCATGTAGATTCTTAGATCAATGGGATGGACCATATAATATCTGAAACACGAGAAAATTATATAATATAAGTGGCATAATAATTTTAAATAAATAGGTGTAGTATAAGTGACAAATAGTTAATAAAAATTCTATAATTCCAGCAAATTTTTTAATATAATGTACTATGAAACGTAATATTTTATAATATAATGATAATATTTGTGTTAAATTTTCATTGGGTGTTAATGCGTACGCATAATATTTCCGGTAAGTAATTCCGTTTGCCAGATGTATAACTACATAAAATAAATTTATAAAAAATATACTTATCAGCATAGGGTTTTTTATTTCATGCACTTGGCATCAGCATCGTTTTTGTAGAATTCACATCGGATTATTCGGAATCGGCATCGGGTTTTGCTTCAGGTACTTGGCATAAGCATAGGTTTTTTTGGGATCAGAATCGGGTTTTATTCAAGTAATTGGCGTAGGCATCGGTTTTTACTTATAACCGGCCATTTTTGGTAAATGGCATTAGTTCAAAACATGATTTATTAATTGCTAATGAAAAACTAAACTGAGTTTACATTCAAAAGTGATGCTGCAAATCTTCACAGACAAATAAATTATTCTACAGTGTGTGTCTATACTCACAAAAAAGAGTCACATATATTACTTGTTAACATAGTAAAAGTATGACATTATTTATAGATATATTTTATTAAAGTTTTCTAATTTATTTTATGATAATATATATTTCTATTTTGTATAGTTTAAGCTTCACTCACCAATTTAATATGGTTACATGTAGTTGCACCATTGCAGCTAGACTACAGTACGCTATAGTACAAATCTCATATAATTGACAGTTTCGTGTTACAACTTATTATTACAATTACTTTTAGAGAATGCGTCCAGAACTATGTATTTTTCCAGCAATTACATTTTTCATATATTGCAACATATTTTCGTTATAGCCTTTTTCTTCACTTGTCGCACACCCTCCCCAAAATGTTTCTAAATCATTTATTTACATTATTACAAGATATATGTTTAGTTATAGTTCAGATTCAATATATATAATTGACATACAAATTTATTAATCTTATCATGTCATGCAATTTAATTATTAGCAATGCTTGGAATTATAATTTTCAATAATACACATAATATCGACAATTTGTTCGGTTTGCTCCGTGGATTTGGGTATTCCCTCCCCCACCTACTGGAAAAGCAAACTTCCTATCAATTCATCCCATTAAGCTGAAAGTTGGTATACATATACCTTCTTAAGACTTCTCGAGCTAATCAATTAGTGTCATTTTATGATCTGATTACGTTATAAAACGTTAGGAAAACTTTAGGAAATTAACCATATTATAAGCTATGTATATATTAACCCATATATGTTATAACTTTTGATCAGTGAAACTAATTAAATTAATTCTTTTTGCATCTGATTCCAGATCATGACATCTATATATATATATATTTGTTTGGTATATTTTTGTAATACATATAAAAATGAGATACCCCTTACACGGACCAAGGGTTAAACTTAGCTACATAGGACAACTTTATAGTCAGCCCAAAAGATGAAAGTGTTAATTTCACCCATACTCTCGTGTATCGATATTTTACTTAATTTAAATATACAATATTTTTATAATTGTGCCCGACATGAATTTTTTGAATACTTCTTAATATTTGCTCAAATTAATACAATGTAGCTCGATAATACTGTATATGTATACATCGATTCATTCAACCCATTTTATTTTAAATAATTGTAACAGTTTTATAATTTCAATTAAGTATTTATTGCATTTTAATACGTTGGTCTTGAAAATTAGTTATCACTTTTAGTATAATAATACATGATTAAATATAGCGCAAAGGTATGATTAGGTAAATTAATTTTGCGTGGTTTTGTAGACTGTTGCGACCTTCTTTACCTTTCTTTTTTGATATTCACAGATCAAATGGAACGTGGACGTGTTGCTGTACAAAAGCATCGTCGAGTGCCAAGTCGAAAGTGGGAAGCAGAGGATGAAGAATGTGGATCTGCTTGTGATAATTCAGGAAATAATGGTATTTGTTGTACATGCTGTGCACTCTTCCTTCATGCTCTAAAAAATCCTATTGTTTTAATGTTCTTTGGAATGTTCTGCTTTATTCAACTAACCATTATCATTGCCAGTATATCGAGTACGCATAACCATGCCCGACGTCATACCGCTGTTCAAAACAAACGGCAAACGACTCATTTGGATTGGCAGTTTCGAACAGTTATCAAAGTGGTAGCCAAGCCAAATTCTGTTGAAAGGGCATCTCCAATGGATACATCTCTGGAATCCGTTATAAAACCACCTGATCGACTTAAAGTTAATGACGTAATCTCTTATGGTTCAGAAGACTTTCAGTATCCACTTTTGGTAGATATGCTTGATGTTGTTTATAAAGTTCAGAATGGACATGAGCTGACTGTAAGGCCGGTTAATGACTTCAAATTTTCATACTTAATTCCAAACGCTAATAAATGTAGAAGAACTAAAAAAGTTGATCTTGTACTAATGATAAAGAGTGCACCCGGTAACCATTTGTCAAGAAATGTAATCCGGGAAACGTGGGGTCGAGAAGATTGTTGGGGAGGACGGACTGTGCGTAGAATTTTTGTCTTCGGTTCCGTTATTGGAAATCAAAAAGAATCTCTTATGAATAAAATACGTGCCGAATCGAAACTTTACAAAGACGTTGTTCAAGCCAATTTTGTCGATCACTACTACAATAATACCTACAAAATAATGCTCGGCTTTGAATGGGCAACGAAGTATTGCAATAATTCGCGTGACATTCTTTTTGTAGACGACGACTATTTGGTCCAACCGAAAGCTGCGGTTGCTTATCTGGAAACACTTAGTGAACCTGCTCGCGGTAAATTGGTTGCCGGTTACGTCTGGCGAGATGCTGTTCCTGTTCGCAGAAAGCGTGGTGCTAAAAGCAAGTGGTTTGTTTCTTTAACTGAGTATCCATGGAACACTTACCCGGCTTATTGTTCAGCGGGGGCTTTTTTTGTTTCAATGTCAGTAGCACAGGATATTGTTATTGCCATGAAATATACGCGTTACCTTCGTTTTGATGATGTCTTTCTAGGTCTTGTTCTACATAAACTGCTCATTGTGCCGATGCATTTAACAGCTGTATACTCGTTTACTGAAGTTAATCAGAAGTCTAAATCATATACAAATGTGATTGCTAGTCATGGTTATAAAGATTCTCATAAAATATTTCTTGCCTGGTTTAAACTAAAATCACATAGGTTTTGTGTCGCTTAATATTTTTTTCTAATCAGTATTACAATCAGACCTGTCGACGTTGTATTTGTGATTCATATACTCACGATAAACCTATTTTCTTTTATGTCATAATTCTCAGAAAAATTAATATCAGTGACCATTCTTTTATAATTAGTGACACATTGCATAAAACTATGTTTTTTATGTACTATTTGTTTAGGAAAGGGCATATGCTATACTATCTGAATATATTCATCATAATAAGGTGGTGGTATAAAAATGTTTTAATGGTAGCTTATCTGTCCAACCTATCAATTGACATGTGAATTGTGTATTATATTAATTTAACATGCAGATACATTCATAAACGCTGACACTAAATGTTATGAAATAATATATTTAGTAAATGTGCTATTTTTAATAATCATGTGGGATTATTTTATGCCCCTCATTAAGGATATTAACTTTAGATCCATCATTTCGATTTGTAACCGTTCAGAGTGTTATGTATAGTCTAGCTTATTTATTGGCATTTTAATTTATCCAAATTAAAATATGTAACCCTTTAGAACTGTCCCAATTTTAGAGCTGCATGTTTGACATTGCCACTTTTAATGTGTACTTTTGGTTCTATTATACATCCCATAAATATACCATACGTCTGTTAATGTTGTGATGCGAGACAGTATAGAAATTTTATTGATCGAGGGAAAACTTGAACATTATTAATGTATAGCTTGAAAATGCATTTGATATTATATTAAGTGATTATTATAGTCATATTACTATTTACTTTGTATAAATTTGAAATCATTATATTTATTATTTCATCTAGTTATATCTGAATTTCAATTTAATAATTGTTAAAGTAAAATATTATTTTTTTGTGTGCGTTAGCGTCAGATCAAAATTTTATAAATTGAAGTTTTTCTAATTCAAAAAAATATTTTAGTGTGTCATCATATTTGTTGCTTATCATAACTATGTGTCGGTCGAAACTGTGTTTTTCATCTATTTTTTCTAAATTGATGTGGGGATTGACAGTTTATATTTTCATTTTAGGTATTATTGAGTATTTTGATTAATTCATCCGCAATGTGTGTATAAATAATGAGTGATTATGTATATTTTCGCAGATATCCGGGATATATGTCTCTGTTTACCTGTTTATAAAGATGGATATATGTTGTTTAATTAAATGTGCAAATTAGTTGAATGAAACTACAAATTGGCTCGTCTTCTATTAAAATTTGTAACTTAGGTGGGTTAACTTTGCTGACTAAAAACGTAAAGTAATAGGTGCGATTTTAATTTATTTATTTTCTTGAAATACTATATATACAGCTAATTGTGGTTTTAGAAAGTGAGCCGTGATTCTAGTACGTTCCATTTTAATGTATTATTTAGAAAATATCATCGTGTTTTACTGTACATTGTACCAATGTTAGTTGTCCTATTTCCAGATACCAACACCAATCACGTTGTGTCAACATTGATATTTTTTATTCTATTTCAGCAGCCAATTATGAACAATGTATTCTTCTATTTCATTGTATTAATTTTAGTTCACTAAACCGTTCTTTTTGTATATATGGATAAGTTTATATAGTGTTCTGGGACTGGGTAGATTTCCATATGCTTTCATTATTAGATGATATTTTTTCTTTGCTCTTTTTTTCTTAAATTGAAAGTGTAATTATTGTACATTTGTTTCATGTTACGTGTTTTGTTGTTACAATTTTGTATGGTATCGTTTGCCCCACGTACTAAAACATACATATTGGTGCCGTAATAACGGAAGCATTTGTGGCCGTTTTTTCGACTTATAGTTTTATATGTAATATGATCTCTATATATATATAATATTGTTCAAATGCTTTTTAATGACGCGGTGAGGATCACATTAAAATTATGTTGTGCTTACTTTTCTTGTTTTGACTATTATGTGTATATTAAAACCATATTATTTTGGTAATATATTTCTAGGTTAAATTGTCCCGTATAGGTGTTTGATCGCTTTTACTACTTTTAATCTACTAATGCTATCGTTCTAAAATCAAAAATTTTAGAGCATTTTTATGTTCAAATTTGCCTTTTTACAATTTTAGTCTGAAACTATTATTCATAACTTGAAACGTTACGTATTTTCTGTTAAATAATTTTTTTTTGCGCTTTCTGATATCTTTTATTTTATTATAAATAGACCTAAACATAAATTTTATACGGACTCTTATTATCTCTTACTTATCCAATGTGTTGTAATTAACCAACTTCGTCGCTATTAGCAACCAAGCAAGCAACCGTTTGCATTAAGCTATAAAATTCCAGAACTACTGATAATGATAAGCATATCCTAAGTAACCATTTAAAAATAACGTATTCTTCATATATATATATTATATCAGTCTAGTCTTGATTGATTCCTATTTTAATATATTAGAGTAAATTTAGATAATCAGTCACTCATTCTGACTGTGGCATCATTTTTACAGATAATTAGATTATCAATTTAGCTTCGTTTATCCATAATTGACTGTTTCTGTCTACAATTTATTATATAAAGTTTAATTTTTACAAACAACAATACTTGTACAGTACTAGTTCGTAGAATATTGGTAATAGTACCTATAGTACGAACAATAGTACAAACGTATGCTCCTACTATATGCAGTGTATCTGATTTTGTATCGCTATCCATTTATATAAATTTGAATGTGGACAATATTAATGTCTATATTTACCTACATGTATGTTTACATATATACTTACTTTTGACATATGTATGTTGTTACTTTAATGTTTTAAGTACCTAATTTTAACCCGTCACAATTTTAAGGGAATTATCGAAGGACGTCGGATTATCGAGACTATATGAATAAGTTAATTTATTATAGATAATTAATATTCAAACAGATGTCGTGCTAATTTATAATTGGAGACTATTTTTTAATTTATTTACATAATATGTTACCATAATCGTGGAAGCCATCGATAATATAGTACGTACTCATCTATGTATCCTCGAAACATTTATTATAGCAACTTTTATTTATTCTAAAACGATATTATATCGCATTAAACTTACAACTATAGTACATGTTGAGTTATATAGAGTGGAGATATTATTTAAAAATATAAAAATTATTTCATATTTTGAACATCGAAAATGTATCATGTTTATTATTAATTTATATTTTTAACCACTTTATTAAATGATTATGTATGCAGAATTAGTTTATTTACCAGAAAATATTCTTCAAACTGTTAAATATTTCGTGTAATTTCGTCGAATTTAATTCATCGTTTACAATTTTGTCAAAGAATTCTAATTTAGACAACATTTAAATACAACTTTTTTTAATATTTCCTAAAATAATTATTGAATCCACATATGAAAACTTATTTAAAAAGTATAAAAATACGTAATAAATCTTAGTTACTATGATGTACGAAATATTACGAAATATAACTGAAAATATTTCACATATTAGTAATTAAGATAAGTTATTAACAAATCTTGAATCTTCAGGTGAGCGATAATATACGTAAAGGGTTTTAAATTTGCCACAAAATTATTTCATAACATTAAAAAACTCATTTTTTAATTAAGAGGTCAACATTATGACATTTCTAACAACACTTTCGATAACTATATATTGTTTGAAAATTTAATGTCAATTAATGTTACAAACTTCCTGTAACAAAAGACTATAATGAAACAAAATGTGTAATTATATTACTTCCTGGATCAGAAGGTATTTTGAGTTATATGTACATATACCATTTATGCTTTCTTATTCTATATATTATGTGGAGTTTTGTGCGGTTTAGAGCTTTTTTATGTGGAGATCTAATATATGATGTTTTACATATTAAGAGCATATTAACAGTATGTCAAAATTAGACAATTAAATTAGATGTTATGACGTGGAGGTTCTTTTAAAGTACGTCTTATGGGATTTTGTGTTCGTATTCACATTGTATATATATCCTCTATAAAGAATTATTTCAAATTGATCTTTTTATTTAAACAATAATTTTAGTTCATATGAGTAAATATGTTTGATTTAATTTCGTCTGTTTTGAAAAATTAATATTTAGTTACTTTATAATTACCTTTTATTGTCACTTAAAATTAAACGAAATTGAATTTTAATTAATTAAACCAAAAGATTTCCTATTTTTCAGACAGTTTAGTTTTTGTATTTTGTAAAAGTTATTCGCGTTGCACCAACCGCGATTAAAGTTAATCCAGGATTATAGTACTCTTCGTTATTCCCGGAATAGTCTACATATAGTGTACACACCTGATTACATTGTACGATTTTTCATAGTTTGTACACATTTTAGACTCATATATTGTACACCTGAACGATTTTTATGAGCATTTGTACACTTTCCGTTTTAACTTCACTTTCAGAGTAAAAAATAATAAAACCGTGTATTATAGATCTCACACCGGAGTTCTCATCGCAATATGCGGAACAGGAGCAAAAACACCTTATATATACAAAACATAACCGGATATGCATAGCCGTTATGCATAGCTGTTATAAATAGACAATCTATAAATAGCACAAATTACGTCATAAATCAATAATATCAAACATAGGGATGCATGTAGTAACTGCGGTATGTATGGTGCATTAGAGTTTATGAGAAAAACAGTGTACAAGAATTATCAATAGGCAAGATTATCTTCCGAACACACCCACAGGAAAGACAAAATCCCTTCTGCTTCGCTATACAAGAGAAAAATACTTTGCCGCCGTATGTGCATTACATCTCGGACGGGACACAGAAAAAATTACACTGAGAGCACCTGATATAATAGTGTCCGCACGGCTAGCTGCCGCTATTGCGATACAAAAGGCCTTCAGTTCCGCTACGAACTGATTATTACTGAGTTCATGTATGATATATACAAAAAGGAATGTTATTACGTAAAACAGCAAGCTTGTACATGGTAGCGTCCGTGGTCCAAGTGACCGCAGACTTAGTGGGAATCAACGGAGGATTCCAGGACATATAGAATGAACAATTAAACAAGAGATATTGCCCCAGCTTGCCAGATCGAATCTGGAAAGGAAACGGGGTAAGCGCAAACTAGAAACGAAATACGAAAGATAACCATTGCATCTCTCAAGAGCTTTCCTGCGGAGAACCCAAAGTATTTAATGATCTCTCTCGGGAGACGGATTGCCCCCTTTGAAATAGAATATACAATATAAGACCGCAGTACCTCAAGGAGTTTAAACTGGGTGAAGTATAGATTTACGCTTATTTACCGTAAAACCTGCTAGCTCAAGCAACTGGAGCAAGTATTTACGAACTAAGGATGCCTGTGCGGGAAAATCTAAAACTAATTAAGATATCGTCCATATGGGACCACAAGAACGTACTAGGGAACCTAATTGTTCTAATGACCCGAAAAATAGGGTAAATCATGGCCTGCAGGATTGCTGGACTACTAGAAAACCCCATCGGTAACCGGTTAAAAATATAGAAGGCCCCATCGTACTTAAACGTAGTTATAAAATGGGACTTAGGATCTATAACGGAACAGTGAAAAAGGCAAACTCTAAATCTATCTTAAGCATACATGACTTTAATCCGCACTAGCGGCGCGAGAAAGACCGGAAGACTCTGAACGCCATGAGTGAGATGGCTATAATCAACAATAAACCTGCTTATACCTTCTCCCAATGGGACCAAAAAGATCGGAGAAACGTAAGGCCTATGGTTGCCAAAAGCTGGCGAGATATTCTCAGCCTCTAAAAGAGATTTAACAGATAAAGAGAGCGCATACACGACGCAGGTGTACGCTGAACCCACAGGGGAACTTTTTTGGTGTACCAGGAGGCGACCCTCCTGGACATAGGAACCGCACCGGCGAAACTAGGATTAAGAGGCTTAATGTACTGCTGCAGTACGGGAGGGAGAGCCGTGCGGACAAAGCCGGGTGCACAGCTCTCGACCTCAGATTGGCAGGAATTCTCTAAGTCAAGATCAGACTCGGAGTCGGAAACATCCGTATCCTGCTCTGTTTTAAGGGGTGGCCTATCAGGAGGCTTTGGTTGAGGAACCAAGAACGGCCTTATGTCTGGCAAAAAAGCGGGGGTCTACGAGTCAGAGAATCAAAAAAGGAGTCATGCTCGCAGGCGGCTGTGAAACCTCACCTGAGATGTCCTCTGAGACAAAGGTAGAAGATTCTATACTAGAGACATTCTCCTCGAGTACGGAACTACCGATCCCGTGAACCCATTTAATAATCAATTGGAGAGCGCTCTGAGCGGAAGGGTCCAAAAGAAGAGACGGGATACCGCTACTAGTACGGTTGCTCTGAAAACCCCAAAGGGGCTGATGCCATCCCAAGAGGACTGGGCAAAGGAATGAATACAAGCAAGACTATCTGTAAAACCTGAAAAGGACCCGCTGGAACGGGTGCGGAACAAAAGTCATACAAAGGATCTCTCATCGGTAAAGTATGAGAAGATTTAAAAGAAGAACAACTGTTTTGGCAAGGCCAGGTAGAACGTTAATGTTAAAGGAAGACTCTAAAGAATCTACTACATCTACATTTACGGAAGCAGTGGCAACCTTACCGACTGGATCATCCGTCACAACTTGGTGGTTCTTCCACCGTAAAATAGGAACCATCACATGGAGATGAAGTTCTCGGTTGCGTCCTCTATCGTCGACTTGACCAAGTCGGCGAATCGATTCCTTCTGCTGGTGGAGGCGTTGACCCATCTGTCTAATTTTATGGATGAGAGCATCTATATCGGCCATTAAATCTAAACCGTTAACGTGCCAAAATGCACAAAGGAAAAACGGCACGGAATAGAGTTAGAAAAATAAAATCGTGTATTTAGATCTCACACCGGAGTTGTCTCAGCTATTATGCTAATTATAATTAGTGTTATTACCAAGTATTTAAGTCTAGTATAGTACATATACATATTATGTTGTATAATTGTTGTATTTTTGTTAACGTTATTTAGTTCAGTAAGTATATATGCTTTCTATGTTAACTAAACTACGCTTTTCTCTGATCACTCCCGCCAAAAATGGGGTGCTTTTGTAGTGTATACGCTTTTGTACACTTTTTCAAAGCCAATTTTACGATTTTTTAGTTTTTCAGGTAATCAGGTCTGGTTATAGGTTTAATCGTTATTTTTTCATTATCATTGTGATTCATAATTAGGAAACACGATTTATGAATTATTATATAATCGAGCCCCATGATCTCCAATGGGCCATATTACCAAAATATTCAGTGATTTAACAATTACAATATATACAGTGATAACTATCAAATTGTTAACAATTGAGTGATTTATTTAACAATTTAAATTAAGTGTATTAAATTCAGTCAACATTTTGATTTTATGGGTTAAATTTTGTTATATAAATCCATGCAGAAGCAAGAGAATTACATATCGTGGTGTGGCGGCCACCCCAAACGGCCGTCACCATATAGATACACTAAAAAAAGTCGTTTAACGGTTAACTATGTTATTAAGAATGTGAAGTTTAAAAATAAAAGGTATTTATCGCGCGTTCAATTGGTGTCACATTGACCCCAAATTATATTATTTTCACACTTGATTTCATAAATTTTCCCTCTCAGTTATGATATCTTCGACCCAGTGAATCGGAACTTACAATACTTATTAAGTGACCTTAAGTTCTTACAATACTTACAATTCATTATAAGTAAC
>JAUZND010062352.1:0-18023 GCA_034780555.1 Coelogynopora nodosa | reverse complement strand
GCCACACCGCTCGAGTGGTAAAGACGTGGCTGCACGACAGAGGAGTACAGGTCCTGCAATGGCCTGGAAACTCGCCCGACCTAAATCCCATCGAAAACCTTTGGGAAATCGTCAAGAAAAAGCTGCAAAGCCGGAATTCTTCGAATCTCGCAGCCTTAAAGGACAATATCAAGTCAGTGTGGTGCACAGAGATCACAGCTGCCTACTGTCAGGCTCTGGTGGACAGTATGCCACGTAGAATCGCCGATGTTATCGCCAACAAAGGTTATTCCACCAAATATTGACTCGTTTTAGCTTTGATCGATATTTTGTAGGATATCTGACACTTTTTACCAGTATAAATTAGTATATTTTATTTTTTGCTATTTGACAAATTATTTGGGTGTATTATTTGTATACTACTTTTTGATACTACTACAAATACTAGTAATAAATGACATGTCAATAACACTGTTTTGAATGATTTTATTTTTAGAACATATTTTGACCCTTGTTTCATAATAAAAACGTTCAATTTGGTAGTTGCGATCCAAAGAAAAAAAATTGTGAAGAATAAAAGCAAAATATTAGTTTGGTGCTAAACTTTTGTCCACCATTCAGTGAGAGAGAACATGTTCTGAAATGAATATTACAATGTGTAAATAAATATTAATTTATTGTTTAAAAGCACATTATTCATCGAATTCTCCTGAGTGTTCTAATGTTTAAGTCAATATAATTTGAACTAATTTAAATTAAATATAACTGTATTTAATGTGAAAATTCAGTTAGGTTTTCAATGTAGTATACACTTAGTTATTGTTATCACAATTATTGATAACATAATTAACATTTGAGTGTGAAAAGGAGGGCTCGGGTGGGAAAGGTGATATGTGGAACGATCTCATTCGTCAAATGAAAGGCACAATAGAATCCTATATATGATCATCTACGTTGTAAAACGATACCTTATAGTTAACCCTTTGTACGTGGAGGGGTGTATGCCATTCTTTTCAAAGAAATTAAGTTTTTGATTGAAGAATATAACGTATGGCGCTAATTTGTTTGTACTGATTGGCTAAAATACTTTTATCTAACTAAATGATATAACAAATATAATTTCGAATGTTTTTACATACCAATAAAAGGTGTTATTATTGATCTATTTTATTACCCCCCTGGGTTTTCATACTTGCCGATGATATTAAGAGCTAACACTTGTTATAAGTTTATCGTAAATTATATCCATTTAACTTGAATTATAAAATTATTTATTAAAATAACTAGCAATTTAAAATAATACTAAAATAGCATTTATACTACTTATTTATTATTTATATAAGTAGTATAATTATACAAATATATATATAAATATAGATCTTGTGATCTGGAATCAAATGCAAAAATAATCAAGTCAATTGGTTGCATTGAACAAAAGTTATAACATATATTGGTCAATATATAGTATATATGTATGTTTATTTTTCAATCGTTTTTTAACTGGAGTTTATGACGTAATCAGGTCATTAAAATGATACCAATCGATTGTTTTTAAAATAAAAATCACTCGACCAGTCTTTAGGAGGTATCCGTATACCAAATTTCAGTTTAATCGGATGATGGGAAGTTTGGTTTTAGAAGTGAAGTAAAATACCCCCCGCCCCGCCCCCTCCACGTAACAAACCCTAAAAGGGGTGTCCACGTACGAAGGGTTAGCTCGTGAGATATTAATAAAAGTATTGGTTGGTTAAAGATTCAGAGAATGATAATATTTAATTTTGTGCCAGAAGTTGAGTTGATCTTTAAGGAAGAAAAACTTAAAAGGTGTATTTTTTTAGCTGTTGTACTAATTATTGTAAAATACCAAAGAAATCTAGAAAGGTGTACGAATGAATGTAATAGAAGAATTCATCGATTTTTCATAAAAAAATGGTATATTTAAAATTATATCGGTAAATGTTGAAATACGTTTATGAAATCCGTTATTTCTTATAATCCGCTATATCCATATATATAGTAATTTATGATCCGCAAAACATACAAATGATTAGTAACTTGTGCAATTTGGTTATATTTTTTAGAATGACACTATCATCCACAATGTTTTTTAATAATATTCCACAAAAGTTTTTTATCTGTGAGTGATGTGGCGATCTGTTTTATATATATTTAGATTATTTTCTACCATAGATAATGTGCAAAAACAGAATTATTTTATACTAAAAATATGTCAATTTAACGAGTTAAATATCAAAATAATTAACAGCTATAGGTATGAACAAAATTCTCAATAGTTGGTTTATACTATAACGCTGTAACTTTGTCATCAAATGGAATATCGCTGCTAGAAAAGTTAAATGTATTATTGATTCACTAATTCACTTGATTTCCGTAAGTTTACCACTACATTTGAATGAAAATTTCTATTATACTATTATTATTTCTAGTGAACATAGTTTTATTACTTCAAACAATCAAAATGTGAATAATTAATGCAATCAAAAAGAACACATCTGTAAACGGGGATCCGTAATAATGACTGATTATGAAATATTTTGAAGGAATTCCTTTATGATAAATTTAGATTTTTTGAGGTCAATAAGAATTTTTTTATTATGAATTTCTTTAAAAAAAATTAACAATACAACTAAGGTGGAATCTGAGAGCACGAATTATTTTGAATATAATAGCCTCTGACACAAATAATAAAACTGAATGTTAAATTTCCCATGTAACAAATAATTGAACAATTAAAAAGCTGTAATTTTACTCAATAAGAAGTGTATTTACAAGAATCTGCCATTACAATTTTCCTTATATACATAATTGTTGTATATTGGTATGATATTAGTCTATATGTGGTAACAGATTAATCTACTAATTAAAAATATCAGATTATC
Organism: Coelogynopora nodosa; assembly: GCA_034780555.1. Classification (NCBI taxonomy): domain Eukaryota; kingdom Metazoa; phylum Platyhelminthes; order Proseriata; family Coelogynoporidae; genus Coelogynopora; species Coelogynopora nodosa. The sequence goes on along the minus strand of JAUZND010062352.1, from coordinate 15,144 downwards.
ACTTGACGCAAGTTAATAGAGCTGCACTGTTGTTCTCTACTGGACAAAATACAAGTTGATACAGATATAAAAATATCATAGCAACAAACGAAAAAAAAAGAAAAATATACAAGTTAAACAAAAACAATTAGATACGAATATTAGAGTGTAAAAGAAGTCACAGAAGTCATAACTATAGGAATGCACATACAAACAACTATATTATAAATAGTATATAATATTATAATAAGATCAGAAACAAGGTGTATAACAATCGAAATAAATAAAACAATCCATCAAGGTTATATATGCATAAATTGTAGCTGTAATTTTCACTTTAGAAATAACAATAATAGCTGAAACTAATACCTAAATAATATATTAAAATTCAAGGGTAAAATAATGTATATTTCAAACGTAGTTGCATTATATTACCGACAACCTCTTTTATTAATAACGACAAATAATATGTTTATTATTATTTAAAAATTATTTTTGTTTTACTAACAATAATATTACCAATCTTTGAAGTATCTTTTATTAAATCTGATTCAAATACATACTTTGTAATGAAAACAGTGCGGCATATTTAAACTTTTGGAATATGTTATTTTACGATTGAATATAAGATACATTGTGAATATTATCATTTCAAGACTACCAAAGTTAGCCATAATAAAAGGTAACTAAATCAGATCTTAATACAAAGTAGAAAGTATCACGGTAAAAATGAAGCTAGACTAGCGAAGAAGTATAGTGTCACTCACTCCATACGAATGTTAAATAAGGTTGACAGTAGAGCAGCGGACTAGGTCGAACTGGATTTAAAATCAAAGTATAATATTTACAACACGACAATGCATTAAAGTCAATAAGTAAGCAAATATACCGTAAATAAATCAGACCTTGAAAATAACGAAGAGAAAAACAACTTAAATAATCAACAGAATCTATTGAAAAACTTCCATTAATCTGAAATAATACGAGATATGTGTAGCACGTCTGAGACGGTGTGAGATTGCGATACGAGAAGCGTATATCAGATAAGACAAAATTGAATTGTCAAGGACGCGGCCACCACAACAAAAAATATCAAGATTGTGTATAGAAAATGATAGTGTACATCTTTTGTACTACTTATTAAAATAAGTAGTAGTAAGTTGAATAATTACAAAAAACGCCAACCAAAATGTATACATTACGATAAAAATCGTGATTTTTCATTTCAGAAAAGTAAATATGCACGTTTGGATAATCTTAAGCAATAGATGACTTGGAATCTATCTTTAAAACACCCATACAAAGTATATAATATATGGCCTAAAATACTCATCTTCATAAAAATCTTGTTGGTAAATATGTTAATATATCTTGTAAATACCGTATATTATTATAATATTATACACCCTCGAATTAGAATGTTGCAAAAAGTAATGGCTTGTGACACGAGCATATATTGTGAATTCTGGAGGCGCCATATATATTTAAACAATTCCGATAATTTATAAAGTTCATTACAACTTCATTTTAACAACAAGAAAACTGTAATATGAAAACCGAATATAAAACTTAATATTTACGAAAGTTGTGTTTGTTGTATTATTTATTTAATTTCAGTTAATAATATGTTGATATATTTTGCATTTATAACCGAGAGGTTTGTAAAATGTTCGCACTTTTTAGACATAAATATTTTGCCGTAAATAGCTGCTATAATTGTTTGAAACCTTCGTCATACTTTACTTTAAAAAATAGTGTTTGGAGTAACCCCCGTTAGTATATTAGTTTTTATTTAATTTAAATAAATCAATGGCTTGAAAATAAAATACATAATTATATCATAAATAGTACAAGCGTTACACAAGTGTTACACAAGTGTTATAAACCGTGACCAAGTCTTGTTTCAGAAAAACATTTTGATAATAATATATCTATTTTTTTAATAAGTTCTCTAAATAGTATCATATTTAATCAGAGAACAACATACAACAAAAAACCATCACCAACCTGTATTATATTATCATTGTTGATTATTCTAAATGTCCTAATAAACCAAGCGATTAAGTAATATATAAAAAAATAATATATAATTATCGGTGCCATTTAGTCGGCAAAGTTACTCACAATTAATATGACAAACGTTTTATTGTAATAATCTATTGATATTATAGTTAAACAGAATCTATTCTCGTAAGTTTTACTCCATTACATAAAAGTATATTACTAAATATTAATATAGCCGACGATGACAAGTTTATATCTACACTAGGGAGATAAAGCAGAAGTTCCGACAGAGAATAATGGCCTTGTTTAAAGGATGTTAATATAAAGACTCCAAGCAAATTGACTGAATATGACCCTACTTCTTATGCTAGAATGTTAGCAGTGGTCTTGTGATTGCTCGAAAACTATTAATTGCAACATTCTAAAGAGGATGTAACGGTAACTGTTTTCATTGAAAAAGTTTAACAGAAGTATTGCTTGATAACGTAACTAAGAATAATCATAAACATTACTTTGCTATTAAAAGGAGAGAATTAATTAAACTTTCGGATTACAGGCATGTTCATAATAGTATTAAGCGCTTTGTTAACAAAACACGAATACCATATTTGGTATCAATAAACTTTTAATAGAAAACAATCCAAGTATATCAAGTAATGAAATCAATAGTGAATAAAACTGCTATAACCTGTAGGTTCGCACCTTCAAAACTTGTGCTTGTGGTTCACGAATATGATAATACAGGCCAGAGTGTAACAGTGCGGGTCAAACACCTGCAGCAGGAAAGGTTAGTTTGAATTTTCCGTAGTTGACCGGAAATCGCCCGATACTTTTGTCAAGTCATCGGCGCCGTACATCTTGTGCGCTTTTCGGTTCATGTTGGAAATAACCTGATGAGAGAGGCGAAATCCGGAGAGAATTTCGTCCTTCCACTGATTGATAAGGATTTTGTCCTGGAGGGCGGAAGACATCGGGAAGATAGAAAGAATACAGAAATGAAACTATAAGGTTTCGAATCTTTGGTTTAATTATGTTCGAGACATAAGCGTGATGTCATTTATTTATAAAAATGCAGTCTAAATTATAACAGAATCTAATATAAGTCAATATTTCTAAGAAACACCATTCGACGGTTTTTGCGGAAATGTTAAAAATTCAGAATTTAATCGTACTACCCCTTTCTGTCAATAGAAAATGTAAAATGTCAGGATTAATTTTTAAATATTAAATTCAAAGTTAACAGAATAGTTTTGTGAAAATAATGTATAATTTATTATTTGTCCCCAATGTCCATATTTCAAAATAACAAATAAGCATAAGTTTATATTGATCTAATCGACTTGGTTGGTGAAGTATACTTATTTCATGACGTCAGTAATTTAATTATATATATATAGAACATTTATAGATCTTTCAATAAACAGAAGGAATAATATTTTTATCAATTGACAGTGACAACATTTTGATTACGCGTTAATTAAATGTTTAGTAAAATCAGATGCTGAATTTCACAAAATAATTAATATAAAACATAGGAGATGAAATTAGCCCTACAAGCGAGTATTATATGTACATATAATATTAAATATTTTAACAAAAATTCAGTATCATACTGATCCAATTATGAAAACGAATAAAATAAATAATAAAATACGAAAGCAAACAAGAAATCAGAGAAACACATAATAATATAAGACCCAGATGATAAAACTTTCAATGTGTTGATAATCTTACATTCATAGTAATGTAAATCTTGGTGTCGTTCTTCTGTGTAATCGAAATACATTGGTCCGATTTATTCATTTTGAGGAATTCAGGGTGAATCTCCTTGATGTCGAGCATTGATATTAACTGTACAAAGATAAAAGAGACAATTATACAGAAAAGAAAGAAAAGGAGTAGGCATGTTATAACAGAATGGAATGTATAGGGTACATTAAAAGAAAATGAATATCAAAGTATTTATGCATTAAACGGTTCCAAAAATACAACAGATGCATAAATGTTCTGCATTTTCACTCATAATTTAAGACAAGAAATACGCGCTACAACGAGCAAAAATAAATATAAAAACTTATATTTCTAGTTCACGCTAAATACGACAAAAACAGAAGATTTTGTAAAATTGAAATCTAAATTTGATATAGAATAGGTCAAAAATCTAAATATCATTTGGAACTCAATCATGGACAACACTGTACTAGAGACAGTCTGGACTCTATAAGGTGATGTTGACTCAATGCACCAATGGTTATTCTGCCATTTATAACAGGGTTTAGTTTGGTTGGGATAAATAAAATTCCTTAACATTTCTCTGATGCTGAATAAATATAAAATTTGACGAAGTACTATATATTTAAGTATAATAATATGTTAACAAAGAATTGATCAGTTACAATTAAAATGAATATGAAACTGCTCGAAACTATCTTGAAAAATGCATCAGTATTTTTTTGTTCTGTAATTAATTAATTAAAGTTTCTCATCTATGTAAAATAAAAAAATACTCAAATACATACTTTTTTCAAATGTTTCCGAGACAATTGAAATTGGAAGATATTCTTCGAAAAATAGTTTTAATCCAACATCTCATTAGAATTCCAAATTCACAGCACGCCTACCCCGCACACCACCCACTACAACACCTACCTCGACCCCCTTGGCCACAACACCATCCCGGTTCTTGTTGTACATCTCGAGCCGGTTGGGAAACAGCTTGATGTGCTTCTTCTGCCAGTTCTGCATGAACGGGCCACCCAGCTTGAGCACCTCCCCCTCGACGATACAGTCGGTGGACCCAGCCCCCATCAAGTCGTCATCCGTGCCCCGCTTGCCGGCCTGCTGGCGGCGCTTCTGCTCCACCTTGTCGGTCTCCTGGTTCACGGCCTCAAACATCGTCTCGACGATCTCCTGCTGCCAGCGGTCCGACACGACCAGCGGGAAGTTGCGGTAGATCTCCTGGTCGGCCTCGGATAGCTGGTGAAAATGTTGTGTTCGATCACAAAAAGGGGGTTACTCTGTTATCTTGTTGTACTTTTCCGCATTGGCATATATTGTACTGTTAATGATTTACACATAAATGAATACCAGATATAATTAATTTCTGAATAAATCATAGACATCGCTGGTATATTTAAAAAGTTGTTCGCCATTACATTTATGTTTTAAGAGGGAAAATATTATATAAGCTAGAAGGTACGGGTAGGGGGAGGGGACAGTAATATGTATTTATTTCATTGAATGAAATTGTTTAGCTCTATAAAAAAACTTGTTTGTAGTTTTGTAAAGTCAAATGGATGAAATAGGCAATATGAGCAGTGAGAACGAATGAGAGATAATAGGAAAGAGAGGGAATATACACAGAAGAACACGAAGATGACACACACCATGCAGTTGCAAGATTTATTTAAAGTGATACAGACATGGAGAGAAAGGATTACAAAGAAAGAAGTTCGATGTCTAAATTTGCCAGGAAAATAACATCATAAATCTGTAATTGTGACTTATAAGTTGTATTATCTGCCTAGTTTTATTTTGTTTTATCCAACTTTACGTACATATTATACTTAAGCAATAGGAAATTTTACTTCGAATCGACAGCCTTTTTATCTCTTTCTTTATTTAATTCGACCAGAAAAATAATTTAAAATCTGACCAAGTTCATAGTTTGTATATCTCATCTCTCCCATATATAAAAACAGACAGTCCAATTATAAATAAAACGGAAAAGTAAAATTAAATCCCCCCTATTAATCTGCAGCACAACTAACCTTATATACAAACTCAATGAATACTAAAAAAAACGCCTCGACTAGCATGGTAGCCCACAGGTGGACATCTTCTCTTCACATATAATAACTATCATGCTTCAAGTATTGAATAAAATTACTAATTGTTTCAGACGTTCACGTTCAAAATTACTCCACGTATTTCACAAATTAATGATTTTTCTATCAAAAATTTCATTGGACATTGCAGCCGCCTTTACAGAATCGCAGATAATTAATAATGCACGAGTAGAAACAACATTAATTTCAGCTCACAATACTATTGTAAACATGTAAGCTCACAATACTATTGTAAACATGTAAGCTCACAATATTATTGTAAACATGTAAGCTCACAATACTATTGTAAACATGTAAGCTCACAATATTATTGTAAACATGTAAGCTCACTTGTAAACATGTAAGCTCACAATACTATTGTAAACATGTAAGCTCACAACACTATTGTAAACATGTGAGCTCACAATACTATTGTAAACATGTAAGCTCACAACACTATTGTAAACATGTGAGCTCACAACACTATTGTAAACATGTGAGCTCACAACACTATTGTAAACATGTAAGCAACTATTGTATATTAACGCAAAGTATGCAAAGTGTAATATAGTCCTATAACAAATGTTGGCTGTATTATTATTATTATATAATAAAACAATATTATATACTATATATATATAGACCATCTACTAGTAAATATTAATATCGATACACCTAATTGATTTATATATATTTTTTCCCACTCAGTTAGTTGGCAAACATTAAAATATTAATTCAATTAGGAATTTTATAATTTTTAAATAGGTACAATGAACTTTTTCGAGATAGTTTTTGAAAAGTTAAAAAAACTATATAATTTTTTATTTCACACAAATTTACGTTAAATCCATCGGCTTTGTGAGTTTCGTAATAGCAAACTGTAATTAAGTAATATTCTATAAGTAAACTTTACTTTTTCGGTCAGTTATTTTTTTACTAACAAAATACTAAATTTTGGTCACTTTTATTCAAATAAAGAAAAAAAATGTACAATATCAATTTTGAAAAACCATGTATTGAGAGAAGGGGAGATTCATCATGTAATTAAACGTTATCTTTTTCGTAATTGATTTAGCAAAGGTAACTAACGTTGATTTATAAAAATGCAACAATATTTTAGATAGATAAGCGCTTAATATATTATAAACCGCATTCGATTATTGATGAGAAAATTATCAATTTGTATTGTAGGGAAATAGCGGTAACACCGACTGTGATTGCCTCTAGGCACGTTGGCCGGCTAGAGTGTAGAAATCGAATAATAATATTGATGAAGGCAGTCTTGTCTAGACAATATATAAAGTCCAAATAATATGAATAACACTAGAATTGTCTCACTTATGATCAAAACAACATAAATGCATTTCCTGACATCCGAGAAACCGGCTTTCTAAGGATTCATTTGATAGATAATAACGTTTATGTGTAAATAGAAATATTGCATTACCATATAAACAGTTGATAATAAATAAATACTTGAGTCAATTTTGTAAAATATAACAGAAATCTAAAAAATCCTAATTCTAATTTATAACTAGCCCATATTAATAATCTACTACATATTTCATTAATATTGACTATTAAATACATTTATCTTATAATTAGGATCAGGCTACATGAGTTGCTTTACTTTATTTGTTTTTTGGTGAATGTTGTTACTATAATTAGCTATTATATAGTGTATTAAAAATAATAAGTAGAATAAAGGGGTTGAGTAATTTGACCTCTTTAATAATATACAAGGTGATTAAAAAAACGTTATATTTTCTTTAGATAAAAAGTATTTTATGACAAATTTGTGTGCTATACTAATTACTAAGAGTAGCGAGAGATATTGCGACGTTGTATTTCCACATTTCCAAAGGCCGGCAAACCGGACCAAGCAGTATCAATAAGATGGATCATCACCACACTACATTGTACAGTTGTACTGCTCGGGTTCTCCTCGATGAACGTCTAAGAAACAGATGTTGGAAGGCGAGGACCAATTGAATGGTCTCCGATATAAGGTTATTCCAAGGAACATTCACCAAATGGCAAGACAAAAATGAATTAACAACCTTCCCAAGAATAATGTTTGAATTTGCTTACGGGTACTTTTTAGAAAGATGCCATGTCCTTAAGCCAATGATCCAGTCTCCTCCTCCTCCTCATAATGAGGACATGTAGGAGGCACACCGGCGTCCATGCGGGCTCGGTACGTCGCCAACACACGGCAATATCCACTTATGAGTTGCGCCATCATCGTTTCAGTGCGCTAGGGTAAGGTAGACAGCCAAGGTAGCCATCCCGCCCCACAGTACTTGGCAGTGCTCAAGAGAGTCTGGTACACCCGCCGAAGCAGCTGACCATTCCATCTCCACTCCCGCTAACTTAACGCCCCCAGGACGCGGCTTCCCTTCACCATCTTTATAGCCACCCTATCCGCTTGAGGGTGGAAGGTTAGCATCCGGTCGTACATCAAGCCCAAGAAAACAGGGTTAGGATTAAACCTTAGACTATGGTCTTCAACTTCGACCTTAGGAATCCACCTACTCTCATGGGTGTCAGGGCCAAAGAAACTTACCTCGCACTTATTCAGATTGAGGGTCAGCTTCTTCTCCCGACTTCACCTCAAGACTTCCCACACACCAATCTCAATCTGAGTGGCCGCGACCTCCTTACGGTGGTCGGAGGAACAAACCGCTGAGACTGACGCTCAACGGCTGTGGAATGCGTGTGCGAAGTCCCACAGTAGATAAGAGAAACAATAAGGGTGAAAGGACGAAACCCTGCGGAAGTCCCTCACGTTCCCATTTAGACGCACTTTAGGCAGCCAGCCCCTAATCCACTTAACAAAGGAAAAGGAACTCCCGAGCTCAAGAAGGTGCCTAGTAGGCCCGTCCCCAAAACGTGTCATTGGCCTTCGAGAAATCCAGTAGTGCCAAAACACTCCACTTAGCCGGCCGGCTCTGAAAACCTTCGCTTACGCACTGGGAGATCCTAATAACCTTGTCCGCAGTAAACCAAAGTCTAAGAAACCCGGCCTGGTCTTCCAGCCACATGCCAAGCGATTTAGCAAGGTGCGTGAGGCGGTTTGCCACCATCCGCTCCATCACCTTGCCAAGATAAGAGGTTAGGCTTACCGGTCGGTAGGAGTCAACTTTTCCAGTTGGTTTACCATCATTCGGGATGGGTATAATAACCACAGTTCTCCAGGACTGGAGGCAAACCCCTTCTCGCTAGGACAGGTTGAAGAAATCCAGAACAAAGTTCCGGGCCACCCCCCTGTCTCTTTGAGAAAGCGTGAAGAGAACCATCCGGACCCTCAGCCGCCTTTGCCTCTGATTGGTCTCTGATTAGCACAGCTCAACTCCGCTAAAGAGTATTGACTACATTCCTTCCCTTCATGCCCACTAAGAAAAGCCTCCCTATTCAGAATTGTCTTCACTTCACAATTTATGACGTATTCATAATTCATGATGCTGTTAATATTTTGCTGTAGCATGACGTAAAAAATTAATCAATGATTCTAACACAAAGTACTGTACAGAAAGTTTGACAACTAAGTCGGTATGTGAAAACCAAAATGTTTGCAGACTAAGTTGGTCAACTAAGTTTGCTGATGACGTATAGACGACGCATAACGATCAAATATTTGGCTGCGCCATGGGACTTGTCTCCGCTACTGTAGTGCTACTCGGTGTCTGGGTCACCTCAACACGTCTAAACATGTGTTTACATGAAAACTAGAGTAACTTTAATTTTTCTTAGCACTACCCTCTTATAAAAAGGTGTTGTATCCAATGTGTTTAAAATATATCAGCTTCCCCTGTATTAACTCTGAAGGAACGTGATACTCCGAGAACTGCCCTATGTGCCAATGGTTAGCTTGATCGTGTTATCAAGAAACGCCCACCTAGAAACGACCGGCCCCCTCTTATGTTAGATTTAAGTCATTTACGGTCTTACCGAGTATCTTGGAGCCTTTAAAAGGGACCCTGCATCGACGTGGTCTTAAAGTCGCCTTAAAATCATTATTAAGGTCGAGAACGCTCACACCTAATCGATTTTGGCCATGCGAGATTATTCGAAGGGAGCAATACAGTTCTACCAGATTACAGCTTGATAATTGGTTTATCGCTCATAAAAGGAGAAACTGACATCCTTAATCGTCCGCTGTATTTCAATTTGATACTTATCTACAACAACTTATTATATATATTTTTTAAATCTTACCTTCTTTTATTACATAACTTTCTTTTTGGGTTATTAATTTCTCAGTGTTTTTAGTTACACTCAGTCTTGTGCATGTTTTTGGTTACACCCAGTCTTGAGTATGTTTTTGGTTAACCCAGTCTTGAGTATGTTTTTGAATACACCCAGTCTTGAGTATGTTTTTGGTTAACCCAGTCTTGAGTATGTTTTTGATTACACCCAGTCTTGAGTATGTTTTTGGTTACACCCAGTCTTGAGTATGTTTTAGGTTAACCCAGTCTTGAGTATGTGTTTGGTTACACCCAGTCTTGAGTATGTTTTTGGTTACACCCAGTCTTGAGTATGTTTTTGGTTAACCCAGTCTTGAGTATGTTTTTGGTTACACCCAGTCTTGAGTATGTTTTTGGTTACACCCAGTCTGGAGCATGTTTTTGGTTACACCCAGTCTTGAGTATGTTTTTGGTTACACCCAGTCTTGAGTATGTTTTTGGTTACACCCAGTCTTGAGTATGTTTTTGGTCACACCCAGTCTTGAGTATGTTTTTGGTTAACCCAGTCTTGAGCATGTTTTTATTATAGGCATCTCTCGCGCTTGTCCTTCCTTGTTTCTTTTTCGTTTTTTACAGTTGCTCGGTACACCCTTATAGAAATACTTTGCAGAACTTATTCTTTACATGTTTCATCTAACGTATAAATAACCCCTCCCTTTTCAATTCAAACACGATTAAGTGATTGTATTTTTTATAATACATTATTAAATGGCAGGTATCCTTTCTTGCATCCCTAATATAGTGTGATAATGCAGTAAAAAGTGAGGAAGGCAATACATATAACATATAAATATACAATAGAGTGTCTACGTTTATTATATTTGCGTATATATTGAGTTTATTTGGATTTCAAATTTTTTCAAGATATCCGTATAACTTATATATCGTTACGTATTTAATGCAGGTAGTATATATTTGCTCATAATACAATTTTTGTGCAGTCGTTATAACTTCATAATAGGCCTACTAGGTTAGTTGTTTTTATGAACTGAAGCAAGTAATGAAAAAAAATATTTAAAAAATATTATAATCATCTGGAAAATGTTAGGTATATTAAAAGACACTGGACTATGAGAAAAGGAGAAGTAGGCCTATACGAGGGTGGATCAAAAAGTTGCAGGATTATCCAAAAATTAAATTGATTATGTAAAAATCAATCAATAGTAGATATTATCATTATACGAGTAACATGTATAATTATAAATAAACAAGTAAAACATAATTATTGTCCTGAACTGTCAATGCATTTCTGCCACCTGGTTGTTCATTTCTGGAAGGTTGTTCTGAATGCATGACGGGAAATTCCATTCAGAATTATTCTTGTAACCTCAATATTAAGTGTATTATTATTATTGAAGCGTTTATTCCCCTGATCTCGCACCTGCTGATTTTTTTCGGTTCCCTGAGTTCAAGAAGCAAATGAAAGGACATCGCTTCAATAATATTAATGCACTCAAGATTGAGATTACAAGAATTATTAATGGAATTTCCCGTCATGCCTTCAGAACAAACCTTCCAGAAATGGACAACCATGTGGTAGAAATGCATTGATAGTGCATGACAATATTTGAAGGACAATACTTGTTTTTTACTTGTTCATTTATAATTATACATGTTACTCGTATAATGATAATACCTACTAATGATTGATTTACATTAATAAATTAATTTTTGGATAATCCTGGAACTTTTTGATCCACCATCGTACTGTCTAAAAATTTATACAATCACAAAATTGTTACAAATATTAATGTGATATTTGAAACCTATTTCGAACAATAAATTAGTAAAATTCTACATATATAATATATAATTTATACAATATTATGTTTTATATTTATATAATAAATATTCGATACAAAATGATGGTATACAACACAATAAATACCAATACAATAAACACAATACTATATAGGTACAATATAACAAACATAAAACAATTCAACAAAAAAAAATTAAGTAATAAATTGTAACATAATGTCATGTTATGTATCTCATGTTACATGTCATGTAAATAAAATATATAATTATATTGAAGTATAAGCACACACACAACTTTCTGTTTGTTATTATAAATTAAACTTTACTGTTTATATTTGCTTAAAAGTCAGTTGTTGTATAGCCTACATATTATACAGTTTGGACGAGATTGGAAACCTTCGCGATGGTGTCTCCGAACGGCAAGGGAAACCTTGTCGACCAATATCCAACAAATCTACCCTCTCCCACCATGGAACTGGGCGCCATTATAGGAATCGGGTTTTTCAAAGGGTCCTATCAGTGCGCGCTAACTGATAGGCCCCCACACAATCCAGCGCAACCCCGCGACATCACAATAGATGGAGACGTCGAAAAGAACCCCGGCCCCGACTACCCGTGTGGAAATTGCGGGAATCAAGTACGGTACTCAAAGAAGAATTGGTCAATTAAATGCTCAGCGCGCCACCTCTGGCATCATGACAAATGCACCGAACTCAAGACAATCGACATCAAACGTATCGAGAAATGGAAGATGAAATGGAACTGCGCCAAATGCAAGAACAAACAGAAAAACAACAGCATATATAGCAAGAAAAGGAAAATCAGACAACGCAGCAAGAGGTACATCACACACAAGGAAGCAGCAACCATCAAAATTCTCCAATGGAATATTGATGGAATCAGAGAGAAAACTACGGAACTCAAACATATCCTTGCTAAAGAAAACATAGACGTAGCAATCATCCAAGAAACCAGAATCACACCGCAAAACACCATCAAGATTCCTGGCTACCAGATCATCCGTGTGGACCGCACTATAGGACGAAGAGGCGGTATCATAGACAACGAAAATAGAGGAGGAGGCATTCTCACCCTGATCAAAGACGGAGTAGGATACAGCAAGATCACACAGGATAGCAAAGCGGACAACGATCAAACAACAGAAGTGCAGACAATCGAAATCCACAAAAAAGGTCAGACCCTTAGAATTACTAATGTCTATCTACCTCCCATCAGGAACTCACTCAACGACCAAAGGCAAAACAACTTCAAAGCAAACAAACTACCCTGGAATGGAACAGACATCATGGCAGGAGACGTTAATGCGCATGCAGACACCTGGGACTCAATCAAAGATGAAGATGAACAAGGAAAAGAAATCAATGAAGCTATCAACCATCACAACTTCCAAGTGCTCAACGACGCAAGACACACCTTTACCTCCAGGACGCATGGAACCAAATCAAGTCCAGATCTTTCAACATGTAGGAAAAACATCAGAAGACACATTACATGGAAAACTTCAACGGAAAGAGGATCAGATCACCTCCCCATCATCATGACCTACAGCAAGACCAACATCGCCAATAAGAAGAAAGAATTACACCAAAACAATAGACAGGTTTGGAACTACAACAAAGCTAACTGGATCGGTTTTGAAAAACACATTGAATCAGAGCTTGACAAGGAAAATCAGCCCTCAACCATGAAAGAAAAATGGAACCATCTCAAGAATACCATCATGACAGCGGCCAAGATTAACATCCCAGTTAAAGGACAAAGGAAAGGAAAGATATGGTGGACAGATAAATGCGAGGAAGCAATCAACAAGAGAAAACAAGCTAGAAAGGAAGCTGAAGAAGATAGATCCAAAAGGACAAATTGGCTTGAGCAAGAAAAGGAAACCAGGAACATCATAAAAGATGAAAAACTCATCTGCTGGAAAGAGAAAGTTCAAGGATTCAATATCAACACCAAACCCAAAGAAATATGGGGAACTATCAGAGCCATGTCCGGAAACCAACCCAACAGGGGTGCACCAGGAATGATCAAAGAGGGCGAAATTATTCACGACCAACTCAAGAAAGCCAAGCAGTTAATCCAACACTACGCCAAAGAAAGCCGAATCATCTCAAATGATGCCCTAGAAGAAAGAAGTCTCAAGAAAAAAGCTAACTCCAAGATCAACTCTATATGCACTGGCTGCAACAACAATAAATTACACGCCTGCGACAAATTTTCCATTAAAGAACTCAAAGAAGCGATCCTGAAAGCCACAAGTGGTAAAGCAACGGGAGAGGATGAAGTCTCAAACGACATGCTTCACCATCTGCCTGAAAATGGACTCAAAACACTCCTGAACATCATCAATGATAGCTGGACGATTAGCCACCTACCCCAGGACTGGAAGAACGCAACCATCATACCCATTCTCAAAGAAGGAAAAGACGACAGACAACCTGAAGCCTATCGACCCATAAGCCTCACGAGCAACACTTGTAAAATCATGGAACGCATGGTTCTCAAACGTCTCAACTGGATCACAGAAGATATGAAGATCATTAAAAAGGAACAAGCAGGCTTCAGAAGTAACAAGAGTACAGCAGACCAAATCATCCGCATCCAGCAAAAAGTTCTAGACGGATTCAACACAAAATCGAAAAACGCTAAGAGCCTTAGAACCCTATTAGTTCTGTTCGACTTTAGCAAAGCATTCGACAAGGTCTGGAAAGAAGGTCTTATATGGAAAATGCTGGAAATGAAGATACCAACGTGCATGGTCAAATGGACAAGAGAATACCTCAGTGGAAGGCAATATCAAGTTAAACTAGGAAATGTCGCCAGCAACAAAAAGATCTTCAAGAATGGGGTCCCACAAGGAGGAGTACTCAGCCCCAAACTCTTCACTCTTTTTATTAACGACATGACAGACAACATAGGAGAAGATATTGAATACAGACCCCAGATATCTGCAAGAACAAAATCCAACCAGCCATCGACAAATTTGCTCTCTGGGCCAAGAAGTGGAGAATGCAACTCAATGAGAAAAAGACGGAGTATATTCTCTTCAGCAATTGGAATAAGGAATGCAAGTGGGAGGCAGACATCACTGTCAACGGAAAGAGAATCAACCGTAATGACTCTCCTAAATTTCTAGGTGTCCACTTCGACTGGAACCTCACCTTCAATGAACACATAAAGACCATAGCCAAGAAAATGAAGACCAGGTTGAAAGCCCTCAGAGCAGTAAGTAACAAGAAGTGGGGATGTGACAACGAATCCCTCAGATCCCTCTACATCGGATTCATTAGATCAGTGGCGGACTA
>JAUZND010062341.1:0-18024 GCA_034780555.1 Coelogynopora nodosa | reverse complement strand
GGTTCCTTAAAAAAGGGCACCAGTCTGATTTTGAATTGTACGCACGTGCGTTTGTGCGTACAGCTGGCTACGTCCATTGTCTGCCATGCAACAGGCAGCTATAATATCAAAAACCAATTGTTAATACAGTACAGCAACATTAGCTTCACTTTATGATTTAGCCTATGCATGTTACTATATATTGCAATATATTTAGTTGTTTTATTAAGTATATGTATAGTTATTATGTTTTATATGATATTTTTATACTACACCATGTTTTATATATTGGTAAAACTACATACTTTTAATGTTTTTATTTAAATGTTGCATAAAAAAATTAACAAAATTATTTTTCAGTTTTTAGTGTTTTTAGAAACTTGTTCATGGTTTAAAATAAGGAACGCTATTATTGCAATATAAGTTCCAATATACCTATACCATCTTTCCAACTGTGGATCGATTCATATGGCCAATAAAATTTATACAGATATACGCAGATACAGATATATCAGTGCTCACTGTTAAGCGTTATTATTCATAAACTTGGATTTACATCATGGTGTAATTGGTACAAGATTTACAATTACATATTGTTGCAAGAACTGAATGAAGACGACCCGGACAGGAGATTAAAATATTGTGAGTTGTTTCTTGAAAGAATCGAGGACAATTTAAAAAAAAATTGGACCGACGAAGCAAAGTTCAAATTGAACTATGAAATTAACCGCCACAATATCATTTTTTATTGTGAGGAGAATCCTTATGTTACCTTCGAAAAATCAGTGAACAGTGAAGGTATTATGGCCTGGGATGGTATTAGTCCAAGAAGAATTATTGGACCTTATTTCTTTCCAAATATGGTGAATGGTGAAACTTACTTACATATTATGCTAAACACATATATATTTTCCCACAAATTCATGCCACTGGTCTGTAACGGAGAAGAAATGTAGTTGCAGCAAGACGGCGCTCCGCCACATTATGCAATTGCAATTAGACAATGCCTCAATGAGAAATTCCCCAACCGATGGATGGTCGACGTTGGTCAGTAGAGTGGCCCCCACAGAGTCCAGATTTATCTCTTAGGGATTTTGGTGTGTGGGGGAATCTATCTAAGGAATCCGTATTCGAACATAACTGTCCAATTCGCGACATTAAACATCTGTAGGAATTAATAATCACCGCTGTCCAGTTATTTGATGAAACTTTATGTTACAACATTTGTGCTTCAACTCGTGGACGAATTCGTCAATGCCAACAAGAAAATGGTGACCTTTTTGAAAATAAAAGATTATGAACCTGTATTGATCATATTTTGTATTTTTTTGAACATTTGTATCGATCATGAATTAATGAATTTTATAAATAGGAGAAACAGAAAATAGGAGCATGAATTGCAGCCATGTATTTATATATTGTATTATTACATGTATTAAGTAATTATATTTTATTGGAACAAGAGCGTTGTTAAAATTGTAAAGTGGACGGTAAATTCTGGTTCACCCTGTGTATTATTTATATATATATATATAATTATATGTAGGATGCATGTATGGCAAAGTTATATATTATAATAGAAAAATATTTTTTTATCAATTATAAAATTACAAAATATAAATAAAATATAAAATTATAAAATATTTTTTACATGGATATAGCCTATATACAGCTGATGACTATCCAAATACTGTAATTATTTTTTTACAATATTGACTAATTAATGTTTAAATAACATAATTTATGATATATATATAACAAATGATTAATAAAAAATTTAAGAATATACTTTTTGGAAATTTAGATTATTTTTTAATTTATCAATAATTTCAATGAATGAAAATATACAACCATCAAAATTAAATAATTGAAACATAAAATAAACAAAAGCTAATTAGTAAACTAAATAAACAATGCTAAATATTTATATTATTCGACCCATTTGAATTAATTTTATTAATAATTTAATTTTATTTTTCGTTATAATTTTGAACTGTTAAAAAATTCTATAAATAAAAGTATTGAATATTAGTAGACTATAGGCTGAATTGACTACATCCATAATTACAATATGACTATGAAATTTTTATAAACTTTTGTGACATTTAGAAACATATAGTTTTTGATTCTCAATTAAAGAATGTTGAAGCCTGTTCTGAATTTTCATATATCTAGTGCCTGCATTTATAACATTATTTTTTGCATATAAATAACAAAAAGATATTACACAAAAAATATTCAAAAATATCTTGAAATAAAATTGTACTTACAAGTATCTGAATTAGTTGCAAAACAAACAATAGTTATCGCGTCGCAATTTTTCTGTAGAGTGTAAAGAAGAGAACGTAGCAGCTACACTTATGTGTCAACCTTGCGGAGCATAGTTAATTATTGATATACCATCCATTCAAAAGGAGGCAGCTACCATCTTTACATATTTAGTAGCGTTTTCAAAATCATTTTAGAACATATAGTCTCGGTCTAAAGGTTTTTAACAATAAGGTTCTCATTCAATAAATAATATAATAATGAGATGACCATTTATCTATGAGGCTATTATAGTATTGTAATCTTTCTAACTAAAATGATTGTCATGGTCAATCATAGTATAAATAGTAAACAGGCGTTCGCTACTTGGAAAAGTCATAAGCATAATGTGCTTATGTTTATAAGACTTTTAGGTGAAGGTGGCATAAAGGGGGGTATTTCTGAACACCTAGAACAGACAGCTTTTGTTTATGGCCGATTTTATTTTTTATATATTAATTTGTATTTACTTATAGTGAGCTTTTATATGGAAACTAGCACAGCTGCAAATGATGAAACGATAAAAAAATAGCGCGCACTCGTGTTCATGTTATATTTAATTATATGGACAGTGATATATATAGTAAAACATTGTCATCTCTTTCATGCGCGAACCATTACAGGCCCGTATTATTAAGACATAAAAAAGGGACGAGGCAGTATAATCAATTTGGGGCAAAACAATCTCCGACGTGTCATGGCTATCAAATGGGTGTTCAAATATATTCTATATTCTATAATATATAATTTTGTTTAAGAAACGTTTAGTTTCATAAGACGCAATTTCCAAAATTTATTTCAAAATTAATTTTTAATATTTTAAACAATTCAGGTTTATTGTGATTATTTAAGATTTTTGGAATTTTCAGCATGGAAAGATATAACAAAAGATAAAAAATTATTACAATACCCCATAAATTAAATAGACATTAAATAATGATTTTGAAAAGGCACAATATTCTTAAAAAGAGGCATTTTTTGTTTTGTTTTATTTTGTTTGATTACAGCTTGGCTACGGGCCTGTAGCCAGTTTCATCAAGCGATCGCAAACGCAATTCAGCATTTAAACCCAGCAGCATTTATCTCATCGTCGTCATCCAAAGTCATCACTGATGCTGACTGAGACGTGTCTGTGTATCCAGTGACCACTTCCACGCTTTCTTTTGGGATGAGAGAAGGAACTCGGGGATCGTTCTTGGTGATGGGGACCTCCAACGATGGCCCGCCTCCCATTGCGTTAGAATTGTTGCGGTTGGTGACCGCCTTCTTTTTAAAATTTGATATGTTATATATTCTATCCATTTTTTCTTACACTCGACCACTGCGTACGTCCAGTTTCATTTGCACTGACTCTTTCCGCGATTTCTCCCCATGTTCTTTGCTTCTTCATTTCCGTATTAGCATCAACATGGGAGGCGACGATGGTGGGATACCTATCTGACACTGTCTCTTGGAGATTTATTAGTTCTAATGAAGTATTGTTAATTATTGTGAATAAAATGTTTACCGGAACTAATATAACAGCCTTTATATATAGTGGGAACTCATCTCATTATTAAAATTTTAAATTGACTGAAGGCTTTTTTTGGCAACGAAACTTGTTCCTGTCTTTAGCCTACACTGTACTATTTATTGGCTTCATTTACACGACTTTTATAAGCTATTATTAAACTATTAATTATTAAATATGAATTAAGCATTTGCGGAAACTTATCTGATATATCAAAGCAGACTCAGATTGTGTTTGTTGGCATAGAAACAAAATTGTCAATTGATTTCTCATCGCATTCATTCTGCATAGTAAGATTAGGCTATAGGTTATATTATGTATAATTATAATTATGTATATCTAGGGATAATTGCTGGTGTCAACTTTTGATTTATGTATTTCAAGTATGACAATTATTTACATCGCTTAGAATGCGGGGCCCACACTGTTCCGCGTGAAATTTATTAATTTTATATACAATGACAATACTTCAAATACAATATTCTAACCGTAATCACCCGCATTGTCGCGAGGGATTCTATCTATATATCTATCTACCCCACCCCATCTATCTACCCCATACTTTGAAGTTGTGTCGAATTGCGATGCGTTTGCGATATATTCATGAAATTAAACCAGAGTGTTTTATCAATAAATCGTAACTATATTGCAAGTTGCGTATGCGAATTTGCGACTTGCTCATGAAACCAAAATCAAATCGCATCGCAAACGCAACGCAACTTGCGACAGCGATTGCTTAATGAAACTGGCTACTGCATTATAACATATTATATATACCGTCATATTGCCAAGTCTTTGTTATAATAACTGGCTCCATCCTGCGGGGTATGTTGCATAAAACTTTAGTATATAGTAAGTAGCTAATAAGTTAGTAGCTACTGAAAACAAATAGGTCAAACGCGTCCACAATTTTAAAAATTTACTGACGATTCTATTTCATAAACAACAAATGACTTGCTCTCCTATATACGTTTTTATATTATATCAACTGTTCTTAAAAAGACACTATTAATTACATTTGCGTTGTTTTTTCACTTCTCTAAATGTATATATAGTTACTTTGACAAAATTTGTTATAAATTATTGCCTTTGTATGATTCATATTATGTTAAATATTATTTATATATATACTTGCCAGTGCACGCATATAAAACAAATGTCCCTATATTATTTAAAATGCTATATCAAAGCCATCTAAGCGGCGTAACCAGGATATTTTGTAAGGGGGTGCCAATAATAAATTTTGGACCTTTCAAAATAAGGCTTTTGTTGAAATGTGTTGAAATACAGATTCACTCGATTATAAATTGATGGAGTTGCAAACCCCCCACACCCCTTTCTATTTACCGAGATGTAAAGAGCACCAGATTCGCCGGATTCGCAAAAAGCTTATTTCTTTATGAAGTTTTAATAAGAGAATAAATAAATGAATAAATAAATAAATAAACAAATACAATATATATTAACACACAATACAATAAAAAGTACACTATCACAACAAACTACTTATGTTGTAATTGTAGTAATATGAAACATTTAAAAACGTGACAAATATCTAACAAATTCAACAAATCAAAAAAAAACTTATTGAAGCAGATTCATCGGATGTTTAAAATTTATAAACTATTATACATTATAAAAATTAATCCAAATAGACCACATACATATACTACTAATTTACGTATAAGTAGTATGTAGTCGAATAGGTACACTATATTCATTTCCAGCACCAGATTCGACTTAAAAATTAGTAAGACCATTTCAAAGGATTTAAAAAAATTTAAAACTTATTTATACTATCAATATTGACCCAAATAAACTACATATTATTCTACTAATTTACACATATGTAGTATATAGCCGAATCGGTACATTATATATATTTCCAGCACCAGATTTAACGTAAAAAATATGCAGAAAATGATATTGGATTTTCAAAATTTAAAAAGAATTTATACTATCAATATTGACCTTAATATACCACACATACTACTAATTTACACATAAGTAGTCTATAGTCGAATCGGTACACAGTATTCAGTTCCAGCACCACATTAGGCGACCAATCCCAAAAAATGCCGCAAGATTCTTGAGTAAGAATCCTGCGGGAAACTTTGGGATGTAAGATTCTTGTGGGAAACGATGAATTTTCGGGATTCTTGTAAGAAACCGATAAGGAAGGCTGGGATTCTTGATATTGAAACCTCTAATAGTAATTAGAAATAGCCTTCAATTTTTCGTTTGGAAAACCAATAACCTCAAACAATATAAATAGAGAGGCTTGCAGGATTTGAACCCACACCAAACAGAATTTTGTGAAAGCTTTGATTATAATGCTATATATATAACTCAGCACCAAAACGCCTTTAGCCAGTCTCTTATTTTTAATAATTTAGCTGGAGGTGGGGGGGTCAAACTACCTAACAGAATTTAGCCAATACAGTTAAATATATAGGTTACCAATTTAGTACACTATAAATTAATAGAGCTGTTTTATTACAACTACAAGGCGATTATAAATTGAATTAATTAGTTTTCACTAGTTTTTTAGCATATATTATTAAATATATGTTATACTACTTATAAGTAACAAAAACACTATAAATATATTAATTAAGAACTTATGTACATATATAAATTTATTTCAACTTGTTACAGATCTATAAAATATTATGTTACTATTTTTGTAATTAACGCAGTTTTAGACAAATAAAATACCATCTGATGGACCTACCTAATCAGCTCAGAGGCCCGTTATAAATGACAATTTAATGATTTTGACTGCGAATTCTTGGTGCTTCTAGGGATTGTTAAAAAAATGATGTCAACTATATTTATTAATTGGTGTTAGCTTAAATTAAAAGTAGGAAAACATTAGATCACTTGCCTTGTTTTAGGAAATATTCTCAGTCACCGGACACATTTGTGGATTATCTGGTCCCCGCTGCTGGTATGGTTTTGTACGGAATGAAGGAATATATAACTGCCCTTCAAAATGGGAAATCATTGTTAATCATTAATGACACCATAACATTATAACGCAAAAAAATAATTACGAGAAAGTACGTAAAGATAATAAAAAATGCAGTGTATCAAATAATATATATATTTAACAATAACAAGCTATACAAATTTTACTACTATACTATATATTTAAAACAAATTAAATATAATATAAATATTTTCAAATAACTTCAGCGATTTTATTTGTGCGTAACTTTCAAAGACACAACATCCCGTCAGCCTCTGTTACTGTGGAGGAACAAATCGTACCTTTTAAAGGTCCCCCTTCAAAGTATTCATGAAAGACAAACCTCACAGGCATACATATATATTATATATATTAGGTAATTCATTACCTTCATTAATGATACCGATTGTGTGCCAATAAATGTGTTGATTTTATTTGATCAGAAATATTCGCAGTTTTAAGTCAACAAGGAAGACAAGATAATAATAATTTAGTTCTGAGCTTTTGTCCCATCGTTCGTGAGGCTCCAATGCCAGATCCCCCTTCGTTTCTGAAGTACGTGTCGATGTATTTACGCCCTCACCTTGGTGGTAACTATGAATCGTAAGAGTAGAAATGCCGTAAGAACTGCAATCGAGTTGTCGACGAAACGCGCTGGAAACGATGTATTATTGCTACAGCCAAGACACAATGATGCTTTCACACTTACCACATAGAAATAAAGTAGTTATCCTTCTTACCATAATGCACACCAAACATCTTGTGAATGACACACAGCTCCCCAAGTCATCAGACTAAAATTATATGAAGTTCGGCGTCTATATAATTGTAAGAAAATGGTAACGTACATTACACGTCGAAAGATAAGTAAATGGTCATCTGTTTTATTTTTAATACGCCCTGATACTGCTGCTGTGAACAGTCATATTTTGGATTTTGATGCATCCTCAATGAAACATCCAAAAAGGAAACAGTGCCGCAATCTTTATCTTTGAGAACTTTCACAGGCCCTACTCACATTACTTCAAGACATATTGATCGGCCTCCATCATTGCGTATAAGTTAATCATTCAATCTAAAGAAGCGCAACAGTGAAACTGGCCCCGCTCCTGGTGTCATCATTATTGCAGTAAGACGCGATTTTTGTGTATGCCCAAACAACCAATGTGTGTCAAGGTTGTTTTTAGTTATATACAAATAATGAACGATGTCCTTATACGAATTTTGCACTTACCGATTGTTTCTGTTCATTAACAGTATACACCCAACTTTCGTGTGGATCATATTTTCAATTTAATAAATAGTAAATTCCCAAGTTGATCTCCCTAATTATATAATTTTTGGCATATTATATGAATAAATAAATGTGATTCTACTTATTAGTAGCAATTATAATATAGTTATTAAATATTTATTTAAATTAAAGTAAAAAGTAATTAAAAAACAATTTAAGAAACTAGTTAAAGTAGTTTCATGTTATAATAATGTTATTAACATAGTTTTAAACAAAGTCAAATAATTTCAGTTAATTTTTTAATTGTTCTATATACATTATGAATAAATTTACTATCCGATGGTTTTCTTTAGGGACTATTTAGACCCATCGAATCAGCTTAAATGCCCTTTATAAATTACAATTTAGTGATTTGACTGCCACTTCTTGGTTCTTCAAGGTTTAAGTAAAAAAATGATTTCAAATATATTTATAAATTAGTGTTAATAGGAAAACATTAGATTACTTACCTTGTTTTAGGAAATATGTTCAGCCGCTGGACACATTAGTGCATTATCGGGTCCACACTGCTGGTATGGTATTGTTCGAAATGAAGGAATATGTAACTCTCCTTCAAAATAACACTTTTTGAAAGGTTAGACATATTTTCCTAGATAGGGAAAATGAAGTGAAAAAAACTTTTAATCTATTGTTAACCCTAGTACGTACTAGTAAAACAATCAGAAATTTCGCTGTAAATTTTATATAAATGCTTACTATTCTCAACTTTTTTAAGAGTGGATAACTGAATTTTTTTATTGTGATCTGAAATTTATGCTTCTAGTTAGTTACTAAAAAATTATCAATAGAAAATGCCATGTAATAAATAACAATTTCATTATATTTATTGTATGTATAAACAGTAGGCCTACATATAGTAATAAACATAGTAATCACATACTATAATAAATTATTTGCTTCACAATATAGTATAAATAGATATCAATTTATAAAGAAAGCACATTATTGTTACTGGCAAAATTAAATGTATAGTCAAATTGTATATATTGTATACTTCAGTGCCTAGTATAACACACATACTGCTGACAGTACGAACATTGTTAGAAAAAATTAATGATGAATAGGTATAATTATGCAATAAATAATTTAAAAGGCACGATTATGAATTTTCAAAAATTGATTATATGCCATAATAATAGATAATAATAATCTGCTCGATTGTGATTCTAGTAATACCATAAAAAAATCCAATAAAAAATTCAATAAAATGTATAACATTTCAACATGGATTAATTCAAAAACTAAATTATGAAAATTATTCATTTTTCAATAGGATATCATTTCATAATAGGCCTACCTACATGTCATAAACCATAGACATCGATTTTTCGTATATTATACTTAGGCAACCATAGCACTACCAGTTGTAGGATGACTTGCTGCTCCAATTCTATTTTCAATTGCACGCAAATACTTTCCCTCCAAAGATACTTCATACGATAGTGGAATGCAATGTCTTCAATAATATAATATCTCTTCACGCATACCTCGTGTCATCTAGAATTCTTACATACAACAATTTAATTAATTCTTCCATACAATAATTGAATTAATTCTTCCAATGTATCCTCGATTTCATATTTAATAATAAGACTGGTTAAGTTTGGATTTGGAAATTTCATCCGATCATCTGCGTGTTAACGAGTCCGCACTTGATGTACCACCAAGTCGACGAATCGCTTTACAACCAAACTTATTTTTGATGAGTATAACTAATGTCAGCAATTTTGTTTGTTTAAAGGCTTTCATCCTGTTTCGATCTTATTATGATTTCATCAGGTAAGTATAGTCCATTTTTTTGGACATGGTAATGTCCAAATTAACTAAACGACAGATGGTTTTAAAAAAAGAAAAAAAAGTCTCGTCCGATGACTTGGTTAAAAGTGGAGCAATTGTTGTTTTATGTGTTTGTGGTGAATAATTGAGAAACAATATTTTTAACAATCTTAAAAAAATACAATGATTATTTATCGAAGTTCAAGGTAAACACGTGATGGTTGTGGGATAGAAAGAAATCCATACCTATGTCTAAAACATTCATAGTATAAAATTCACCAAATTACAAGATACAAAAATATTTAGATATTGAATGCTTTACCATTATACAAAAAATTGTACTTTTGTCACGAAATATGTTCCAGGGTAAAATTATAAAACAATAATTAATGAGTATAATGCGGTTCAAACTAATTAAAATTACTTATGACAATTTACATTTTTAATCAATCAACTATATTACAATGTTATTTAAATGTATCACATATACTTCAATATTACGATATTTAGACAAAATTACATAAAACAATTTAAAACATGTTATTTCCTACTCCATGCCAAAAACAATGTTATCACTTTCTAAACACATTGGATGTTGAGGCCTATCCAACGTCTCTATTACTTTTTGGACCATTGAGTATTTACATTGACCATTACATTTATACCATTGATTTTTCTTAAACTCTTAAAGTAAATGGTTGGTGGTTTAAATTGTGGGTGTTTTTTGATATAAATTAATGTTCATTCAAATTGAATTGAGCGGTTGTGTTCTTGAAGTCTTGTGTGTAGTGTAGTACGTTAAGTTCCTCCTATATATAGGTGTTCACATAGCTTACATTTTAATTAATAAATAACATCATCGTTATTGCAATTTTTATTATCAACATTTTATTATTTCCATGTATTTCAAAATTTAATTGTATTTAAACAAAATTCCATATTGTTTTGGCCATCCAAACCATAAATATTTATAGCTACTATAATAATAACTAGATATCTATGATCCAAACATACACATTTTTGTATATTACTTAAAAAAAATAACAAAGGTGAATCCTTAACATTTCAATTGCAGTATAACGTATTTAATTACATAATATATATATATATAAGCTTATAATAAAAAGTTGTTTATATACACACTAATAACATTTTGAACATATTTATTTTGAAACATTTTATCCCGACCATTTTCAATAAATTTTTAACGAAGCATATAAGCAAAAAGATATATACATTTTTTTTGTTAAATTTTTCATTAGTAATACGAAAGGCCAAAATATGGTCTGATGCATTAGTTTGCAAATACACTGTTGTGTCTGTCAAGAAAAAGATTTAGGACTCCACTCATATTTCACCGTTGCTGACAAGTAGCTGCGTTAGTGAGTTGTATTTTAAATCCGGAGGATAAATCCAAAGGAAATTTAACCTATTTTTCAAGTCGTCAATGCAAAAGTAGTTAAAATAAACAAGATACATTTGAAAGTAATAAAAGTATCTAAGAAAAACAAATGAAAAGAATTTTAGAATGCCGATAAAAATGGTCAAAATATGGATACATTTAAAATAATTCCCAAATAAACAAATAAAAGAATTATAACTAATTTTAAGAAATTATTACGTTCTTTAACCCTTCGGACGTGGACATACTTTTTAGGGTTTGCTACGTTGAGAAGGAGGTATTTTACCCCTCCCCCTGAAAACTAAACTTCCTATCATCCGATTAAACTGAAATTTGGTAAACAGATTCCTCCTAAAGACTTGTCGAGCGATTTTTACTTTCAAAAAATTAATCGATTGGTAAAATTTTTATGATCTAATATAGTAATAAACTCCGGTTAGGAAAACAACCATATATGCTGTAACTTTTGTTCAATTCAACCAATTGACTTGATTCTTTTTGCATGATTCCAGATCACAAGATCTATATTTGTTGATATATTTATATAATTATACTACTTATATAAATAAGCTATAAGTAGTATAAATGCTATTTGAGCATTATTTTAAATTGCTTGTTATTTTAATAACTTTATTATTCAAGTTAAATGGAAATAATTTACGATAAACTTATTTTTTTCTATTAATTTTGAGCTTCTAATATCATCGGCAAGTATGAAAATTCAGGGTGGTTTTAAATTGGTCAATAATAACACAATTTTTTCTGGTATGTAAAAACATTAGAAATCCTATTTGTTATACATTTTAGTTAGATTTTAGCCACTGAGTAAAACAAATCAGGATCATACATTATATAGTTCAATCAAAAACTTAATTTATTAAAAAAAATATTGGCAGACCCCTCCTCCATGTACTAATTAGGGTTAAATCGTTTATCTCAGCTACTTGTTTTAATGCCGACCTTCAAAGATAGTTTTTAATCCTTCGGATTTAATTCACAACCGTGTTAGTGGACAGTAGTTAGCAATGTAATGATATATCGCTTGACATAACTGATTCGATCTTTGTTAAATATTTTATCAATAGTTTGATGTGTGCCAAAATTATTGGCAAGTGTTGTTTCCTAAGAGGTAATTTCTAATATGTTTAGTGGTTAACTGTCCAGACATATTATAAATGTATAATACACAACCAAAATTTAACTTAACTGTTTCCGAAACTTTAAATAAGTATGTTCTGAATACTTACCAAAATAAGAAATAATCTAATCTTTGCTCCTTGTAACTCAATTTAGGAAAGATGAACTTTGTATGTTTACAAACGTTAAAACATCTTTTTAAATAACATTAATATTAAAAAATAACCGTTTAATTTATAGTATTCACAGTTTCTGTAAATAAATAAAAACTACAATAGCATAAATTCAATCTTTAACGTATTCAGTTAAAAATAACAACACAATGTAATATCATGATATGAAACGACCTCTAAACAACGTTGGTAGAACTTCCACAAAAATAGTAAATATATAATTAGCCTCCATGAACGTAAAAGTTACAAGAAAAATTATTTTACCCTAGTCGTTAATTGGAACATGGCCAATGCTTTATCGACCTGAGCTTCATCTGGGAATTAACTATATAATGGAAATATGGCTTTCCAAACGTTATACAATATAACAAAATAACAAATGAAACGAATACACAAGGAACGAAATTACAAACAGGCTAAATCGTTTAATAATTAAACGCCTACAGAAACCACGAAAAAGAAAATATAACAGAAAACAAAATAAACAATTTATTGTTAAATTCTATTTCAATTACAGAAAATCGTTAGAAATCGAAAGAAACAAGATAATAGCTGTAGTGCAAAAAACTGCAATTCAGATAAAAATAGAGAAAATACAACAGAACACTTAAATTCAACATTACTATTACTATATTACACAACACTAATCAAGTTAACAATGACAACATTCAATACATAAAAAGATTGAGTTTCTATCTTTCAAGCTTCTTTATCAATGATATTTGATCACTAAACTATGATGAACCTAAATGAAGAATTTTTTAAAGATCGTCAAATCATAATCTTGAGATTGTGCTCCTTTGGAATAATTTGTTGTAGGGGTTAAAAAAAGAACAACATTAAAATGCATTTCAATTTCAACTTGAAAATATGAACTTATGTAAAGATTCATCCAGAGATTCATATTCTAAAGGGTAAATTAATATAAATCAAAATAAGAGTTCCACGTAAACCAGAAGCTATCAATGTGAAATTTGCTGCACAAAGCAAAAATAACACATTTAAAATGATCTCCCCATAATATTGTATATCATCAGTAAAAAGTAGGTACGATAATAAGTGTAAAGCTAAGTAATTTGAAACAACAGAAGATGTTGTCGACAAGTTCCTTTTTACGTGCAGAGAACTGCAGAAGGTTGAAATGACAATATTCGATGTCATATATAAAAGTAGTGAAATCTTGTGACGTCTAAACAACACGATTGATTTTCATCAAAAAAATTGAATAATAATTGATTAGTAGAAACAGACGTACTCTTTTTCAAATTATTTGAAATTAAATATATAATATGAATTTAATAGATAATCTATAGTTCAAATAGATAGTCTATCTGCATCTATCAAATATACAACTAAAGAACCATTGTAATAGGGTAAAATCGATAAAAAAATTAATTCGAACAGCTAATTTGAATATAATATATTTAATAGGTGAAATATTTGATAATTACTTTGTTACATATCCTAGATATTAGTTGTTTAGCGTATATTATGTTACTTCAATTGTTTATTTATGTATATTTATAAATTAATAATATACATTCTTTGGTATATTAATGCTTAGTATTTAATTATTATAATAAAAATATTATATACAAATCAACTGTTTCAAGTAGATGTTAAATTTATTGATTTTGCTTAATATCAACGGTTCGCTGATACTGTATGATTGGCGAATGCAGATATACTATCTATTTTAATTATAGTTACATTCAATTAAAAATAGTGTTGCTTAAAGACCACATCGAATTAAACTAGTATAATGATTTGACAATTAATAGACAGTTAGCACCAGAATCAAATCTATTTATTCTGCTCATCAGATTGTAAGTACTTCAAGAGAAACTGCTGTGAATCTGGTTAACCATGTAGAATGCAGCTATGCGAGAAAATGTAAAAAATGTGGAGATACTGAAACGACAGCGGATGGATGAAAGCAGAGTCCAAACACGCTGACACACACTCAAACTCAAATTCGGAAGCTTTCATTCTTGCCATCGATGTGTCTGAGTTTGAGATAGACATCGGTACCGTAACCAGGCATTGTTTCCAGCCTCAGACTTCCGTTCATGTAGTGGGCGTAGGCACGGGATGTTGGCAAACCGAAACCAAACCTAAATATGGAAGAAACATGCAGCAAAACAGCAAAGTTAATTACATCAAAAGCAAGATTAATATTTGAGGTAAATGGAATACTTACTAATATAGTTTGCGATATAAAAGCCTATATCTCTTAACACTACGAGACGCGCGGCAAAAAAATATTTTCAGTTCTTACTAAGCGCGACGCGACGAAATACTATGTATCTCTATAGAGATATGTCTAACTATATGAACAGATCACGGACTATATCTGTTTAACTACTTTAGTTTGGTGTCACGTATAGATTTAGGAGATACGTAAGCAGGTAGCTATGGTTTGTTCATGACCAATGCATAGTCTGTGTTAATGAGGTGCCCTATCTCACTTTAACCTTTATGTTCAGGAACGTGTGTAGAATGTCCCATTAGTAATTACAGTGTTTGTATAGAAATATTGATTTCATCTCGCGGCGTCGCAGAAAAAGTTGAACAATTTCAACTTCAGTTTCGTCGCGTCGCGCTCAGTGGAAATAGGCTCATTGAAAAGAATGTAATAAACTTTTTGCGGCACGTCGCGCTTAATTAGCCTAGGTCTTTAGAGAATATGTTATCAAAGTGAGACGGAGATTGTTTTACAGTCGACGAGGGTGGTCGCGTTTTTCCAAGACATTTTTTTAAGTGTATACATATTTTTTAAAAACACACTTAAAAGGTAGAAAATTAATTATAGTACATACACGACTATAGATATTTAATAGAGTATGTCAATGTACTGCAATGTGGTTGTCAACATGATATACAATATATGTTATCATATTTTGTAGTAGTGATAAGTATTTATAAGCTATTGGTTAGAAGCAGGTGAACTTAATCTTGGCTGTTATACAATGAACGTTTTTCATTTGTACCATTATAGAATATTCATCTCAATTACATTAAGCACCTTTCACCGTCATATATATGCATAGAAATTGTCCGTATGCAACAGTTCTAATTTTATTAAGTAATAAAGTTTACGCAATCAATTCAAATGAATTGTTTTGCCTTTTTATAGTGTAATTTTGGACCATTATATATGTATAATATATAGGACTAATAGTAAAAATATTGTGCGAAGTACAAAAACAATAGTTGTTTTACAAATAAAATTTTTTTCTTTCCTATATTGACAAAATTCAAGTACCCATGGCCACTCAACTATTTAACGGTTGACCAATTTTAAGAATTTTCTAGTGGAACGGAAAATCAAAATGGGAACCAAGTTTTGTATCAAAAGCAATAAATTGTTTTATATAACATTAGACTAGTCTAATATAAGTACAATATATAATATTCAAAAAATAATCATATTGAGTGAATTCTAATTTGTGGCCTAAAGAAAGATAGAGAGTTAACGAACCATGTTCTGAATGTTGCATTATTCCAGCAAAATTACACAAATTGACTATTCTTTATTCAACAATACTGCCGCGATAAGGTAAAACGTCGTATCTGCATATTTCACAATTTCGATAAAACGGGTGCTTTCTCTCTTAGGAAAATAAACAATTTATTTAGCTATGGTAAAATGTCGTATCTGCAAATGTGTATCTCGTGTTAAAACATAAAGTTATCTATTATATAGAATCACTTTTAATTATAAACAAGATAGTGTTACACATCTTTAAGGTTATTTGAATGACATATACAATTATATATAAAATGTGATACATACAAATGTTTATTTCGTACTGTATGGACAATGACGTTTACAATAGAAAAAAAACAGGTTATTATAATAAACGGTCATCTTATTAGGATGTTTGAAGATCTTTTACACAAGCAGTGGGCATTTTTATCCACAATATATGGCAATGATTTTGTGGTATCAAAACACATAGATTGGCTACAATTGTTTCCTTTGATATGCTTCTGGCAACTTTGAGAGACTGTAGAAGAGGACTCTGTACGAATGTTCCAGTACACAAAAAGACTTCTATGATAAAGCTGTGTGACGCTCCTTCCAATGCAGCTTTTCAATCATACAAGCCGTACTTGAATAGCAGCCATCTTGTTTAGATAAATACGTTTGTCACCTCCCATCTTCAGATAGTGCAGAATAACTTCGTTAGTCCTCTCTAACACGTCGCAGACTACCAATGATTTGATTTATATTAAAACTTGCTTGAAGATGAGGAGGTCTTCAAAGTATAATATTTTCCACTATGTTCTTAATACCTTTTCAATGTGGCCATGGATTAAATTATCACATGCATTAAATGTTTGACCGACTTCAAGAAATCAGATTGTGATTCGCTTCGCTGAAATTGCTTTACTATTCTGCACGCAGTAACATTGTCACCAGTGCCCAAATTCTTATTTTGGGCAGTACAGTTATCAGCCCAAATAGTGATTTCTGTGGCATCGTTGTTATGCATAAGAAAGGGCCAGAAACTACAGGTCACCTCTGGTGTACCTAGACTAGATAATCCCTCGTGCCAAACAGTACCGAAGTTCGGTCGCTTGCCTAAGCCTGAAAATGTCTCGTGAAATACAAACAAACGACTCGTGAATTTGTATCGCTTTTATTGATCCATTCTCGGAAGCAAAAGCACCTTCTGCATATCCACAGCCACCTTCACGTGTTCTTTTTCAATTACAGTGTCTCGGATCCTTCTCATATTTAGTTCGAGCTTCACGATAGCGTTATACATGTTCCTTGTACTCAGTGTTTACATGTACAATAGCTTATGTTCTACACAGTCAGAGTTCACATTCCTCATTGCCCAAAGAGATAAATGAAATATTCATATTTGGCAACTCCCGACGATACAATTGCAGGCTTACGGTATTGTCTGGATGTTTTGGGTTGTAATCTTCTTATACTTATTCTTCCATATACTTTCTACAATATGTCTGATGATAGGTAACGCAAGAGGTGCATGTTCACGCCGATAGTGGGGTATACATGAACGAAATGATTCAATATGGTTGTGTACTATCGACAAATCAACCATATTTGGAGGAGTATGTCAGCACGACGATCTAAAGGGGTCTTTTGAATGTGTGTTGTCGATGCTGGTTGTTCGTCTTCTATGTACTTCTCAGTAACATAACTTATGAAGGCAGACTTAAAGGATCGGTCATTGTTTTCCCTTAAAACCAAGAGTTGTCCGAAAAAATATCTTACACACCCTGGTGTTCATGGCTACCAGTTTCTAAACGATATTCAAAACTAAATTATCAACGAGATTTTAAGTAATATTAAACATGGTGCCCGCCCATTTCCAGGGTTGAAATTCCAGAAAATATTTAATGAATTTTTTAATGGAAACCATTTTTTTTATAATGGGCTCCTCCACCCCTTTGGAACCATCAACATTTATCCATCCACTATATACATTCAGATAGTGA
>JAUZND010062330.1:0-11117 GCA_034780555.1 Coelogynopora nodosa | reverse complement strand
CCCCCCCCCCCCCCCCCCCCCCCCCCCCCCCCCCCCCCCCCCCCCGCCCCCCCCCCCCCCCCAATCTGTGATCTGTTTTGATCTTTGATCTTTGAAACTGATCTTTGATTGTCTGTTGATAAAAATGTGTCGGCTATTAGAAGCTGAAATTTGTAGTATATACTTAAATATGTTGATATCTCACACTATTGCTTAATACAATTTTGAATACACTTAACTTTGGTTTGTTACATTTTTCTTAGTAATAACGTCATTGATAGCTAAAAATAAATATACATTAATTTCTTGTAGGAACATATTTTGCACACATTATACAATAAATTAATAAAATGTAAATGATGTAACGTGAGTAAATATTGCTAATTAATATTTATTAAAGAGTATTGTGGAAAAAGTCAGCCTTATGCCCAATACTCTTCAAAGAGATATTAAATAGCTAAGACACATAATTCAGCCACAGGACTTATTTTTCTTGATTGACTTCCCACGAAAAAGCAAGGTATAATAATGATTACATTTTGTTTAATTTTATTACTTAATTTTCAAGTATACGATAACGCTTTCTATCTTTTTAAATCTCATTATTCTATATATATATAAATATAATGGAGTCTATATTGTATGTGGTATTACGTCTTCTTCATTCCAGAATATTTTATTTTACAGTTAGAAAAATAATATGTAAGTTAGGCATTTCGCGACAAATAAATGATATTTAACAATGACCGTGTTTAGAATTTTTTGCTGTTTGTCAGATTTGAAAGACAGTTTTTATTTTACGGTTCTCGTGCGAAAAAATAAATCCTTGAAAACGACGGCAAAGAAGTGAAAATTGAAGAACTAGTAAAAAGCTTTATACATTTGAGACAATTTGTAAATAAATGTATTAAATTTCCTCCATCCTCAGTTGTATCAAATCATAAGTAGTATAATCCCTTTCGTTGCTATCATCAATCCATTTTTGTCTGTTTTAGCTTTTACTATTGAAAGCATTCATTTCAAGGCAATCTAGTAAATATGAAGAAATTTATACTAAAATATGAGCGGCACCGACATAATATTGTGAGTTTAGTAATTGGTACGAGTAATCACCGGTTTGTCCGATATCTATGCTACAGCCGGCTCCAAGTGTGTCAGCAGTCTGCCGGTCTGCAACCTTTTAGTAGAGTTCGTACGGGTCTAGGAAACTGTAAAAGTCTTAGAATTCGAAAATATCGATTCCAGTATCTGGAGAAGTTTTTTGAATTTGTCGTTAGATTTAAAATGTCAATTATTCTTCAATTTTTAGTTGGTGTTTGGAATAAGCTAGTTAATCAGTTTGATGGTCCAGTGAATAGTATGACCTGTTATGTACCTGTTTACATCGTGTTTTTGCTATTTCGAATTAAAAAACGATTTAAATACATAATGAGTATGTGGTTAAAACGTTGATTTAAAGTGGATTTAAATAAAACATTCACATTTTATTTTCACTGTGATGGAACTTTTTTTTAAAATTTTGGAAAAGTCTAAGTTGTTTTAACAAAAATTGCGTACGAACTTTGATAGTGTTACAAGTGCTCATGTTCGATAACCCACCTCGCTCGTATACAGGCGGGCCAGGAGTCCTTCCGCTCCATCACCCGGTCCTACTACCGCGGGGCGGCGGGGGCCCTCCTCGTCTACGACATCACCCGACGGGACACCTTCAACCATCTGACCACCTGGCTGGAGGACGCCCGGCAGCACTCCTCGGCCAACATGGTGATCATCCTCGTGGGGAACAAGAGTGATCTGGAGGCGCGGCGCGACGTCAAGCGGGAGGAGGGGGAGGCGTTCGCCCGCGAGCACGGCCTCATCTTCCTGGAGACTTCGGCCAAGACGGCGGCCAATGTGGAGGATGCCTTCCTCAACACGGCCAAGGCGATCTATGAGAAGGTGCGCTCTGGGGAGCTCGATTTCAACAATGAGGTGAGGGTGGTTTGGTTATTTTATTGACGATACCATTGATGGAAAAAGTGTATCTTTTGACAAATGTGGATATTTGAACTATTATATGTATATTAATTATTTTCTGATGTAATAATGATTGAGAATTGACAGAAGTATACAACAGCTGCTTCCTATTGTAGATATTGACATTTTTAAGATAAAATGGAGTAAAGCGGATGTCAATATATTTGCCATACTGTACACTGTCTAAAGAAAATGGCTCCTCTTAAAAAGTATTAACATTATTTATTTTAAAAAGAGCGTAATATGAACCCTGCATTGATTAAATATAAAGTTTGATTTTAAACCATTTTGAGGTGTCAGGTTAATTATCAGTTTCAAATATTTTATATAAGTTAATGAAGTAATCAATGAAAGATAATTTATAATCTAGCAATAGTAATGTTCATATATTTATCAGTTAGTGGTATTTATGCTTATAAGTTGTTGCTGCCAGAGAACCGTTGCATTTGATGAATATATAAGACGGCTTCACATGGCTAGGTTCGCAAAACTATTTTACATAATTATGATTTTAAACTATGTTTACCTCATTCATGCTGGTTGCTAAGGTAGTAGCAGACGTTCCCAACAACGTCAAATTTCATAACAGCTGGTGACCTATTGGTTGGCTGTCATGCCTCAATCTGGTCCCCTTTAATAAAATGATATACTTGTTTTGTTATTTATACCGGTTGTCATGAGGAAAGTTGATAACTATACTAAGGTGTAGTAGGCCTCTTCGTTATTGCAGCGCTTACAATACTCCTAATGAACACGTTAGATTGTCAGGAAACTTCATGAGCAAAAAAACAATCTGAGGTAATATCTGATAAAATAAAATGTTTTATCCGTCGCTGAGGAAAAGTTAAATAATTAACATTGTGATCGAATACTGGTTCACTAACAGCTGCTGTTGTGTGTAAACTTTTTAATGTCCACTCTTTTATGAGTTTTTCTTAATTCACGCATCTTCTACGGTACTTTGCATACAATGTATGTACACTGTATGACCTCAGGATTACCAGTTCTGATCCTATACTGTCTTTATCGTCAGCATCAACCTGATCCTGAGGGAAGCCTTGCAATCTTTGCTCGGAATACTTTAATATTCACAAAATATGTAAGTTTTCCTGTCCGAGTTGTAGATTTGGCTACATGACTCTCTCTCGCGGATTCCTTTGACATAATTAATACAAGGTGATTTTAACTTCCCTATCATGATTAACTGGTTTACTCAACCATAATATGGAAGGTTGTGTTGTAACATATTTCTTAACACTGTGTACAAGTTTAACCTTTATAGTCAATGTGTTCTCAAAAAACACACGAGATGTAATAATATTTTAAGAATTCCTTCAGTTACATCGTCACGTTTTAATCGACAGTTCTATTTCCGAATCCATTTCAATAAAAGCAAGTCATAATAGTGCTGATTTTAAAATTAGTAACGTTTATTCGCCTCCCACACCATTACTATAAGAGCTTGTTTATCGTATTTTGATTGGACCACACCATTTAATTAGACACCATTTTTAACATGTAACTTGATTACTGCATACATATTTTTTTGGTGCCACATTATCGCTTTATAATAAGAAGACAATAAATGTCTAGTTAAAACATTTAAAATAAGTTAGTAAAAAACCCGACTTCTTAAAATAGATCGTACTAACCTTATTTCCTGTTTCCTTCGTCTTAGTACATATTAATTGTTTATTCGCGCAAAACATCTATGACACTTGATGGTTGCCATACTCTCTTCCTGAAGGAAATTTCAAAGTCAACTTACTTTTTTCCCTGAGCATGCATTTTCAGGGATTATCTTGTTCACCACTTCATTATTTCAGTTATACCAGATATTTCAACAACTGCAAACCTGCCAACTGACCCCATTTTTGTTGGTTAACTTAATTATTATAATTGTTTATAGTTTATTATTGTTTTCTAAATTGTTAATAATATAGTAACAAATAATAAAAATTTTTGTTTCTGTAATTTTTAATTGCTGTAAGTAAATCATCGTGGATGTAGTATTATAGGTATAGCCTATTTGTATTTCTTAACATTACATTGAGATACACGTTTTGCTATGAATTCACATTAAGTGACTAAATTATCGCTAACAATATCCGTGGAGTCTATGGAAACTCTGTTTTGAGATTGTTCGTTATGTCTATATGCCTTTCATTTTTCGACTGGCTAAATCTGAAATGAATCACGATATGTATTTAAATAATATATTTTTTAATCATGTAATCCATTATTTGTTCGGGTTTAGACAATCATTAAACTTGATTTCTGTAGATGAATATGGTCGATTAATTGATTGGACCATCGCCACTAATAATCGGATCCAAACGGACACCATAGTGATAAGTATCTATATAAAGCGCAACTAAGCTTTGGAACTCGTTGCTATCTAGTTTTAATGCAACAGTAGACATTTTTTGTTTCTCTGTTTATTATTGATATCTGTAATTGTTATAAGTTTTATCTAGCGATGCTCACATATTTTGATGTGAATAAGCTATCAAAATATTAATTTCGCATATTAGAAACGTGTGCAGTATACTTACGTTTTATGTTATCCATTTTAAACTTCTTCATAAGCTTAAGAGATACAGTTTCCATTATGAAAAAATGGATTTAAACTAATTGTATTTGAGAGAACTTATGTAGACTGATGTCCGAATTATCTGAAACGACAAATATTATTAGCGTCCCCGGTAATTGGTTATTAAATTAAGATAGCAACGCCGTCGTTTATAATCCAATTGTTTTTGAAAAAGTTTACTTTTTTCATTTAGTAACGAATCTATTTCTCTTGTCACGTCTTGTGATACATTTCCCACTAACTAAAAAGTG
Source organism: Coelogynopora nodosa (assembly GCA_034780555.1). Taxonomy (NCBI): domain Eukaryota; kingdom Metazoa; phylum Platyhelminthes; order Proseriata; family Coelogynoporidae; genus Coelogynopora; species Coelogynopora nodosa. The sequence continues at coordinate 6,278 of JAUZND010062330.1, read as the reverse complement.
TCGCTGAAGTGTTCATCTCGAATCTTCTCTCTTCTTCCCATTACTGCATAGTTTCAATTAAGACTTTCACACTGACTCGATCATAGTCCTTATATACTTGCATATTTCCCCTCATAATATGATTGCACTCTTTTGCAGTTTACATATGTCAGACCCCATCCTGGAATCATGCACGACTGTTTGAAACCCTTTGAGACGCATAGTTTTAGTAGTTCTAAAATATTGTGCTGCCAGACAAGGACGTGCGATCAAATCGAGGAAGTGATCCTACTGCGTGGTACATCATATAATTATTGATCTTATCTCTCTCTCTGCAGTCGAATGGGATCAAGCTGGGCCCGCAACAGGGCGCCTCCAGCCAACGTCCTGGACCAGGCGGTATTGCAGGGGGCGGCAAGTCAGGCTGCTGTTAACATGCCCTCTACTTCACCGGGCTCCTTCTCATCCTAAACAAACACGAGTTACTGCAACAGTTAACAATACTAACTTGATACAAACACACACACATACACACTCTGGCACTTCATACAACATATTCTATTCAGAGGGGTTGATGTGGGAGTTCAGATGTATTGCTCTTTGGTGTACTCTCGGCTTCAATCCATCCCTAATCTGTAATATAACATATTAATATCTATTAATTGTAGGGGATGATGTTCGCTTTCATTTTGGACAATTATTTCACCAAGAACAATTCTCACTAGAAATTGGACCAAGTACCAATTATAACGATTTTTGTCACAATCAATCCTATAATTCCCTCCGATGAAGCAAAACCCCCTTGTATTATATTAAATATGCCGTTGTTCTGTATTCTCAGCGCTCCTATCATTCCGACTGTGTGTCCTGTCCCTTGTACCTTTTTCTGTTTACTTGATGTTTATTCATTATTGTTCGACGGTAATATCTTTATATATATATATACATATATGCTACTAATATTCACAACTACATCTAAGCGGGCTGAGGTATAATTTCTTAACTAACCAATGGGTGGTGTCGTAAATTTTGTTTTATTGTTCATATCCTTTTATGTTCTCTGTAACCATTTTTATGTGCTTCCACAATCCCCACAACGTCCCCAGTTATTCTATACCCGTTTATTCATTTTGCAATAATTTGGTGCAAGTTTTTGATTTGTTTTATTCTGTAATTGTTTCCTAGCGAAACTGAGCAGTATGCACAGGGTATATTTCTTGTTTTGCTTTATTATTAAGCCTACTACTTACAAATACATGGTTTTTCAAAACTGTACTACTGTGAGTAGTAGAAAAAGTAAATGCTGAATGTTAATTCTATGTAATTATATGATTTTCTGTCTTTGACGTTATATATTTTTTGTTTGTTATGCTTGCGTTCAAGTATCTGCTCTGGGTTAGCCTGGTATTGCTTCGTATTTTCATTTTTTGATTTTATTCGGGATTATTAAATAACTGTTACATTTGGTTTGACTGCACGCTGATGTACAGAGGGAGTATATAATGTTACTAATGAATGACTTCACGATCAAGACCGTTGTTTTCTTATTTTTTGGGCGTGGGTAGGTATTGAGGAAAGTATTGCAACTTCTATATATATTTCGGCTCGTCGCTAGTATGTCAAAGTTATCCTAATTATAAATCTATTAAAAATTTTGTATGTTGCATATGCTGAGTGCACCTACAACTAACCGTTTTTTATTCTGAGGGATATTCTTACGATATCCCTTTACTAAGTAACCAGTAGCCTAAATAACAAATATTTCAAAGAGTTAAATAATATATAAATAACAAACTTTCACTGGTTTATTGAAATACCGGCTAATCGGAACTAGTAGCTAGTATCAGAACACCTCGAATTTTGTGCCTATTGCAACAATTAGAAAATGGCTAATGTGAACAGAATTTGTAGAAGGGTCCCATAACCTCCATTTATTTTACGTTTGCCAATCGGAATAGCTCATCTATTTTTTCATATATGTACAATCTATACTTACCTAAACCAAGACAAGTTTTGACATAGTTTCAATATATAATTCCGTCCTCGTGTGTCCCACTATTCAAATCAGTGCATATTTTGCTTTAAAAGTTGCTCTGAACGAAGTACTCGTAAGTTATACTACAAAAAATCGATGTTGGTCTAATCTAATAATTGATTTTTTTAAAATTTTGCCTGTTCCGATTAGGTCAAGCAGACTATTACATTTTTCTTGAAAGTTTGAGACACACAATCCCTTTAACCCTTCGTACGTGGGGATACTTTGTAGGGTTTGCTACGTGGAGGGGGGGGGGCGTATTCCCCCGCCCCCCTGGAAAACCAAACTTCCTATCATCCGATTAAGCTGAAATTTGGTATACAGATACCTCCTAAACACTTGTCGAGCGATTTATTTTTTTGTTTTAATTTATCTATTGGTATAATTGTTATGACCTGATTACGTCAAAAACTCAAGTTAGGAAAACAATAGGAAAATATATATGCTATAAATTCACCAATAAATACTATAACTTATCTTCAATGCAACCAATTGACTGGATCCTTTTTGCATCTGATTCCAGATCACAAAATCTATATTTGTTGATGTATTTATAATTATACTACTTATACAAATAATATATAAGTAGTATAAATGTTATTTAAGTATTATTTTAAATTGCTGTTTATTTTAATAATCAAGTTAAATGGATATAATTTACGATAAACTAATTTTTTCTATTAATGTTGCAAGTTTCAGCTCCTGATATCCTCGGCAAGTATGAACACCCAGGGGGTATAAAATGTATGAATAATAATACAATTTGTTCTGGTATGTAAAAATATTTGAAATTATATTTTCTAGTTAGATAAAAGTTTTTTAGCCACTTGAGTAAAAAAAATCAGGGTCATACGTTTTATAGTTCAATCAAAAACTTAATTTCTTTTAAAAAAATTACGAAGGGTTAATTAGAACAGAGGTGTTTATCCACAAAATTTAGTGTGGTAAATACCATTTGCACTTGTACTATCTTTGATCGCAAGTTTTAAGTTATTTTATTATATTATAACTATTATAAGTTATTTGGCTCATTAATAAGTCAAAACTAATTGTTTTCAAAGATTAGTGTGATCTGATAGTAATAATTGATGTTGTAGGTCCCATTTTAAAAGATTTTTTTAATATTGCCAATACATTTAATACAAAAAGTATACACTAAAAAAAACACGAGAGGATTTGGGGGACAAAGTTTTAGGGAAGTCGGTCATTTGACCCCATGGTAATATAGATATTATTATAAACAAACAATACAACAAAATAACATACTTAACAGTCTTTATTGTACGATACATATTATGTCATGTGGCATACCATTATATATTTGTGTAAAAAAGAGATATCATGGTATAGAAAAAACAAAAAGCAGAAAACTACATACGCTGCATTGAAAAAAAATGTACATATCTAGTAAAAAAAGAATAATGGGCGCAAATAACCAGCGACTACTATAATATAACTTAAAGTATTCCCCGGGCGCAACAATTTCATGCAAATAATTTTTATTAATAAAATATTACTAAAAAACAATGACAAAATATCAGATCATTTTGTTTTCGCACTGAACAATGCGCGAGTAATTATTATAAAAAAGCTAAATATTTTAAAATAGAAAATGTAGTGTAATTCTGTTCTTAATATTGAAGTTAGCTTATATCTACGGTTAGTATTATAGGAGATGTTCCTACTATTAGCAGTATACGAGTATTCTCATTGATTCCGTAGCTACTTCCTTCTATTTTATCTAACGCACGTCTGCAATAGCATCTAAATAACAATTTTACACATACAATTGTGATCAAAGTAATGTTCATATAAGGAAATGCAGAGATTCAAGGTATGAAACCGAAGATATGTAAATATTTAGCTTTCACAGTATATCTTAAAATAGAATGACCGAGCCCGAGGAGGGGCGATTACAACTGCTCCAGTGGTGTTTGAACGTTTACTACTTGGAATCTACTAAAGTAAGGAAATTGTTCTGAAATACCAGGGCCGTCAGAAGGATTCTACAAGGGGCCGGGAGTGCGTTTAGGCCCGTATTGTTTTAACAAAATTAAAAGTACTTTAATGTTAATGAAATTTGGCATAAAGAAACTTCGAAGATGGGTATTTTATTGTAAATTCATTAGAAGCCAGCAGTAACATATAGGCAAGCAATAAAAACATAATCTTATTAATACAAAGGACATGTTCACAAAAACGAAACCCCCTTCTGACGCCCCTCATTATTCATACTAGACTTAGTTGTAATGCTCTTTCGTCTCCACATTTTAAAATAAAAAATTTGACGTAATATATATTACTCAAACTGACCTATGTATAACCTTTTTATACAATTTAAAATTTAGTATTTTTTCAAAAAGTGATCAAAGTTCATTTCCTTGATCACAGCTGACATTCTTACATGATTTCTGGCAAGTAAAATAATTGTTCTTACTGAGTGATAACTATTTGCACGAGACTATTGATCAAAATTGGCTAAAACTATATTTTTAAATTGTTAATATATCATATCTCATGCATCAATTTAAAATTAACACATCTTTGTCGACTATTAGACAGATAATCAGACGTTTGACGGGAGAATTAATACTACGACATAATCTACTAAACTTATAAGAATATATGTTATTATAGCAGCATAAGTTAACTACTGGTTGGCCGACTTAACCATTCCCTCCCTAAAGGGCTTAGATAGATAGGTATAGGCCGGGTTAAGTTGGTTAGTAATTGATGCTTAAAACCGATGTAAGCTGTGTACTATATAACTAAATCAGAACACATTTTATGAATTTCTTATTCAGCTAAAACTACCGACATTCTGTATTCGAGTGGCCGAACATCAAAAATATGCTAAATATTGTTGCTCTCCGACTAAATACATCAGTCCTTCCATACATATTTAGCATGGAGAAGAGAGGCATTTCTCTTGAAATCAGTGAATGTGAAGTTCTGACAAATTGTAAAATTACGAGCTGCGTCCTGGTTGATCCTTTCCGCGTGGTAGCAAACTGAAATACACAATTGAATTTAAACATAATTTAAGTATAAAACGGGGGAGTATAATACAGACACTTTTCAAAATATTCAGATCTTGACATGATATACGTTTTGATGATAACTTATGTCAATTATTTAAATTGGAGAAATAGCGATATCTACAAAAAGAATCTTAATATTTAAATTTTATTTCATACAGAATTTTATCGCATGTACATCCTGACATGATTAAATTTAGCATCTTATGTTGAAATTATTCAATGATTTCGTCATAAAGCTATACAAATTTCGCAGGCCGTTGTTTTATCATGCTAGTTTTTGTATTTTATTAGACATTTATTAAGCTATCATTTCAGGTCAAATATGTTATCGTTATTCTTTTTACATTATACCATTAATTTTTTATAATTAAATATACATTTTATTTTTATTATACAGGGCGTTGCAAATAGATCCGCCCCTAAAATAAGAATGCACAAAGATGATAAACAGTAGTTTATTTACAGCAGATTTTAACTACAGAAAAGAAGAAAAATTTGAAAGAAACAAATGTACAAACAAATGTATATGAGAATAATGTTATTTCAGTACTTATTGTGTCCACCACGAACTTCTTGAACAGCAGCCAACAGTGACGGAAATGACCTCAAGAGCCATTCAAACAAACCAGTGTCATCTAGCAGACTAACAAATTAGACATTCCGCAAATGATTCATTAGAGTAGCAGTGCAGTGCAAATGGTTCATTCTGACTATCGATATTAGCCTCTACTCATGTTTTCATGCTCGTTCATGACTGTTCCACTTTTTCCTATCCGATCCATGCCCATCTTGCAGTTGTAAGGATCGCGATTCCAATTGTCTTTTACAAACGTCTCACTTCTCTCCAAACGATTAGCCACCCATTGTCTCGTAATAAACGGTGCTCCTTCAACTTTCGCTTCCTTGAAAGTAATAGCACGAATACAATAAAAATAACGACTCTGTTCACTATCTGCCATATCTCAAAAAATTTGTTAATAACATGATGTCAAAATATTAAAACATTCAAACTCTAAATCAATAGATTTACTGTGAAAATCTATTTCACGCTTTATAATTAAAGTCTAAACTTGAAATTTAAAATTAAAATCTATGGAAAGGGCGGATCTATCTGCAACACTATTATATCTATCTGCAACACTATTATATTTTATTAGCCAAAAATGGCAAAAAGAGTGTTAGCTCGTACCATAAAAGGTGTGATATATATATTTTATTGTTAG
>JAUZND010062329.1:0-40315 GCA_034780555.1 Coelogynopora nodosa | reverse complement strand
CAGGTTCGAACCCGCTCTCGGACTCTCCCGTTCCTGGCTAACAGCTGTGTTAGTCGAGTGTTTGCGACCCTTAATGGATTCGTGTTTGCATGAAAATCTTTGTGCGTGTGTCACATAGATAATAAAGCTTAAAAAAAATTTAAAAAATGTAATGGTTGGAGATATCAGTTTTTCATGTTTTATTATTAAAAAAAATTAAAAACATTGTTTTCGGATCGAATTATTATAAGAACTAAAATATTCTATAAAATGTACTGTATAATACACATATAAAACACTTATAATACACATATAAACCACATATATAATGAACTTGGAAAAATAGACTTTTAGAGATTTTATCTATTTCTGTATAATTATGATATAATACATTTATACAAAATCTGTGTTCGCACTAAGTATTTGAGAGAATATAACAAAACAAAGTTATTGATAAACTGTAAAATAGTTATTGCCTTTGTTTTTTACTTGTTAAATTATGTTTTATTATAAATTAATTTCTAGATATTAGTTTCGGGATGTTTGTAGACCTAATAATTTAATATTTATTCCTATGATTTATTTCTATTTATTCTTTTTATTCCTACTTAATATTCTTTTTATTCCTATTTATTTATTTTTTTAAATTTCTTTTTATTTATTCCTACCTACAGAACAATCTAAAACATATTAAAAAGTTTATATTAATTAAATAGTTTCAGTTTATATATACACTATATCTTATAATGGTATTGACTAAAGATAAATGTTTGTACTGAAAAAAAGGTTAATATTATAAATTCTGAACAGTGTAAAATAACTATACATGGACATAGTAATTGTATGTAGTAATAGTAGTAGTAGACATATTGTAGACAATTATAGTAGACATAGTAATTGTATGTACATTAACATATTTAAACTTATTACTGCATTAAAATGAAAAGTATTTCGTTTAACGATTAAAATAGAAGGAATCGCTAATAATTGAAATACAAAAAGTAAAGATAATGTTTAATATTTGTGTTTTATTGTAAACGTTGAAACTTTTGCAATCCAAAAACACAATTCTTTGTTACAAGCTTTTTTGTCTAATTGTTAATTCGGTTTAAAATCTTACTCATTCTTTCAAATATACATATTCAAATTCGTAGTTGTAATCAGAAAAATGTTTTAATTAAATATATACGTAAACGTACATTAATAGATTTTTGGATGGATTGACTGTTTTTATTGAACAAGATAGCAGATGCCTGCAACTAATTTGTCTTATGCAAAAATATTTAATGGCCGAACGTAATTATACCAAAAATTGTTATAACTAAGTAAATAATTATTAATTTGTTTTACGAGTTTATACAAGCTATACTTTAGAATATTTGAAGAAAATTATGTGATTATGTGAATTGTGTGAACTTATGTCAAATTATGTCAAATTAAGTGAATTCTTTTAACTACTGAAAGCATTCGAATATTTAGTAAATGACTTCAGAAGTGTGTCGTTTATAAGTTTAACTAATTAATAATCAAACATAAGTAACAAAAACATATTTACAAAATATTAACTAGGCCTATAACTTAAAATTGGATTAATAAATATTTAAATTCAATAATAGCTATGTTTAAAAACATGTATATATATTATTCGTTTTGTATCAAATGAATATGATAATATAATAAATATAACTGACTGTATTGTGAAACATTTTTAGAAACTGCTTTGATATTAATTTTGATAACTGTTTTGACTTTTAAGGACGAAAACTTTATAAATAACATAAAATATTAATTTTTATAAACTAACTATACTGTTAGACTAATTTATTATTATGAAAGATAACTATCAAAAACTTGATAACTTAGTGACATAATAACCTATTTTGTGCACCATTCATTAAATCTTGTTTTATTAACTGATAGGCTGATAGGTTTTATTTTCTGAAAGGATGATAGGTTTTATTATCTATTAGAGAAATAAGTTAACACCGAAAGATAACATTAAAATATATATATTAAAGGCCATGTCAAAGAAACGAAAGGTTTCTGGTTATATAAAATACACTAAAGAACAGTATATAGAACAGTTAGTATAAAGTTTCGCCAATAACTGCTACTGAACAAAGTTGACTGTGGTTTACAACAATATATTATTATCTAAAGAGTATATAATAATTTACATTTTCTGGGTAATTTCAGTGTATGAGAGGCAAATAATAGCATTTTACATTATAGTTTTGCTCTTCTTGACATTATACAATATTTGTTACTCTTATATGTACTATAATAAGGGAGAAAGATAGATGCAACAAAACCAGCCTGAAATTCTTGTATAGGTACAAACAAAGAAAATACTTTACAACTATAGCTATTTGTATATAGTGAAAATATTGTAAAACGAAGTAATATATACATTATGTACTTATATTAGTAAAATTATATATTACTGTTTATTTACATAAATTACACGTGCTCAATTTAATGTTTCGCTTCATAGATGTAAATAAGGTATTATAAAAATACACTCTATTAAAGTAGATAATATAATATATACATTATTTACAGTTTATTTGCAGTTAATTATATTCTTATATAATTTAAAACGTAATTTTTTTCTTTCGAAACCAGTTTCTTCAGTTAAAATTGATAAATGCGTTAAACGATTGATCTGTAGAATTAACTCGTCGCTCAAAGGATTTCTTCAAATTAGTAATACCTGAAACAATAAAATATTACAAAACAATTATAAAAAAATTAAAAACTCCTTAGTTCCCACGTATTTTATATCAACATATATAAATATTTCTATATTTCACTTTTAAAAAGTAATCGAGGTGATTATTATATTGTTTGTTGCAACGAAACATTGGGATGTCAATATAACTATTATATTAGCTTGCTATAATTATATACATAGTTATATTATTATGACTATTATACACTATTATACTATTGATTACAGGGCGTAAACATATACATTTTTATTAATTTAATTAATTTAATTAAAAATATATTTAAAAATATAATTTTGAATGAAATTTAACGATAGCAGTTAATTAACACTATTATCACAGTAAACACCCTTGCAACTCAAAGTGTAAGAATTACTTGCATGAACATTGAAATGAATAAAATCCAATATGATTAAACACAATTTAGACATATTTATATCTCAAACGTAAAACAAAGATTCAAATTTCTATATAAATATACAATAGATGATGAAATTCTTCTTTTTAAATACAAGTTTTATTAGCCTACATAAGCTCTGTTAAATATACAGTATTTTACAGCCCATTATATATAGTGAACATAGCTTTTAAGTGTAATACATTTAATAATCTAACACTTACGGCTAGGCTTTTTCTAATATATTATTTTAATATGTGAATAACATTACTAAAATGACGAGTAAATATTTTCCACTTACTATCGATAGATTGCGCTTCTTTCTCATCAACGATGGAGTTAGTCGCGGATTTTTTTTTATTTGCACAAATGATGATAATCATTATTATAATAAAACCGAAAAGGCTAAATATCCCACCAACTAGGAGTGATGTTTGAAGAGGGAAAGTTGTCGACGATGTTATGTAGTTCGTCGTTGTCACTTGGTTTGGAGATCTTTTGAGGCTGGTTAAAAAGTTTAAATCTGTCGACAGGTTTGGATTCTGGCGGGCAGGACGCATTCGAATTGGAACATGTTTGTTCACCTTCTTGTGGGTGTTATTATCTACTGCCGAACACACTCTGTGAAAGTTTGTCCTTTTGAAAAAGTACTTCAAACTTTTAATTTCGCCAGAAACATGGAGCTTTATCTAAATAAACAATATTTAATAGAATGTAATATATATATGTATTAACTGCATTATATAAGTTGGAAGATGTTTCGCATAAAAATGCTTTATAAATAGATAAAATAAAACGTGAACATCTTTTACTCGTATATCATACTGTGATTATATTGCACGATGAGGCATTTTTACTGGCAAATTTAATTTATTGGTTTATTAATCATTTTGACTCGTTTGATAATTGTTTAATAATAATTATAATTTTTAATAATTAATTTCATTGAAATATTTAAACAGGTTATGTAGTAAAATAGATATTTCAGTAATTGTCATCTATATGTAATTATCGCTACATTGATTGCAACTCGTATAACATTATATTATGTATAATATATTATACTTAATATATATTATGTTTATATGCTATACAATAATGCGTTCATATTTTCACTAATGTACTGTGTAATATCAGTGTAATATCTGATACAAAATGTTATAATATTTTTCCAATTTATATCAAGAACTAGATATACATCGATGACAAAATAAATATATTTAATTGAAGAGTTGATATTTAATTGGCGGTTTTAACTCACAGCTTTTCACTAAATCATACGTTTTACGAGTAGTTAACTGTATATATATATTTGGAAAAACGCTGCACTAACGTTACATCAAATTAAATGATATGTTCGAAAGATTAATATTGACAGACTTTCAGAGATTAAAAAAAAATATTATAGTAATAATTGTTTGGATCCAATGAAATGATATTATTAACTGATAATTCCAGACTATGAAAAACAAGACTATTACAGAACTTGCAGTTGGAAGTTTCTGCGTATAGCTTTGCCGAAGAACTCATTGGTACGCGTCAATTTTTATTGAAGTTAAAATCATAGAAATGACATTTTAAAATACAATTACTGACTTCATTTCTGAGTCTTAAAACATAATATTGACTTTTACGTTGCTTCAGTAAGAAACCTTCTACTAATGTAGCATTTGTAGCATTAAAAAATAAACTAATTTTTTGTATTATTGAATTTTTTAATTTAAATTATGCTATAACTTATAATGATAAATCCATATATTGACATTTTTTATCTTTGCATTTGCCATACAATTAGAGAATTTACTAAGTCATATCTTTCATAATGAGACCAAATCAGTGACTGCTACAGTTTGTAGGCTATACGGTTTCATACTTTTCGAACACAGTATATTGTTTTTACATTTTTTGTATACTGTTTTTATTGCAATAATATCTCTAAATTTAATTATACGGTGTGACTCACAAGTCTTTCGCTGTAAAATGTAAATATATATAATGCTAAATATCTATTTATCTTTCTGGATAACCATATATTGTGGTATTGCATCAGGCAATATACAGGTGGCCTGTAACAACGAATTTGGAGCAGGGCAGGCCCAAGTCCAGATAGGCGCCATTAACCCCTGATATAAGATTTCAATTACAAATTAAAATGTTGTAGTTGCCCATATAAGTATACGCAGAACACATAGTGTATTATAGTCCTATTGTCATAATTATAAATTATAACTTTAGTGGAGTATTATATTGAAGAAATAGTAATTACAACACCATGGATGCTTGCATTTGACAACATTCAATGAGAAAAGGCGGCGACTCTTTACTCAGAAGTATCGTAAAAAGACAACCTCTATGCAAATTACTACTTACAGGAAAAAGAAATTGACGGAAGCTGCAGGAGGGACATTGTTGTATAACATCGGATTCGATTAGGAAGACCCGTGTTTCTGCATCCGACGTTGACAGCATATAAGAATATGAAATGCTGTCAATTATGAGCCAGTATATCAACCAGGAGATTTTATGATTAACTTATTGTATCATAAACAAGAGTATGCGGTATACTGCAGTAAAGATAAAAAATACACATACTACAAACCACTACATTCGCAATTTCTTATTGATGCTCAATGACGATTGAAGACTTCAATTCTATGAACGATTGAAGACTTCAACTCTAATTCAAAAAGTGGAGACCCTGTAAACTTACATTTTGTGATAAGTGTATTTTTGCTCTAACTATAGATTACTAAAAAAACACAGAGTTCTAGAGAATCCCCATGTATTGGGATGGAGTAATTGCATCTTAACTGAACCTTGATATATACATAATAAATGCAATAAGTGGATATTGACTGATTCTGGAGGGAACAGTTGTGCCGTATTTGATCCGAAACAGCGACAAACTGTATCAAACAGGATTGTGCATCATCATACATATACTCTGTCAAAGCAAGGACGATTCTGGACCAACGGTTGAACGATCGAGGGATAGGCGCCTATTTTTTATAATGGGGCTTTTATACTATAACAGTTAAATATTATGCCAAACTTATATTTAAATTTCAATATTAAATATACACCTAAATTTTATGTTTAGGCACTATATTAGCACTTCTTTGTAAGCATTCCCTTATTAGGCACTTATCTATAAAGAGGTGCCAATAAAGGTAGTATAACAACATAGTGCCAAATATAGTATAAAAGGCTCCTTCTATTTACAAAATATTTAAATCTTCTAAAATCATGTACATTTTTTGTCTTAATAAAAACTACTAAAAAATATGTCATGGCTTAAAAATAATTAGATAAAATTGGCATGCCACCTAAAAGTTAGCGTTTACTTAAATATAGGTAAATTATAGGTAAGGGTTTGTTTGAATATGATAAAAAATATTACAAAAAACCCAATTAGCGATTTAAGCAAATTTAAATTAGCACGTTAACAAGATACCTACATATAAGATACAAGGTATAATAATAATAACATACAAGATACTATAAATGCATTCAATCTAATTTGAACTACATAAATATTAATTCTATTTCTTAAAAGATTACTGTTGTTATTAATTACTGTTATTATATATATCTTTATGTCCTGAACTTCTTTTTGAACAAAATTCCTTTTATAAAGATATTTATTTGTTACGACAATAATCATGCAATTATTCCATATATTGTAGTTTTAGTTGTCCTTGTAATCACGTTCATCATCCTTCCACTATTAGGTCCTGTACTTGACTGATTTGTGATAAAATATATATTTATTAAAGATATACATTTCAATATAGGACACCTATTTCATTTGAGTCCAATTCACAATTCAGAATCGGACAATCACGAATCTGCATGAAACGCTATACAGCTATATCTTTATATTTTATTTATTTTTGTTGATTTAGAACTTATTGTTTACTCATGTTTTGGGGAAATCAATTAAGTTTTTGGTTTAAATGGCGATATTATAATCTACCGTTATTATTTTTGAATAAATTAGAAAGATTATAGTCGTCCCAGTCAAAACTATAATTGTCTAAATTGGAACTAAAAAAAACTATGTTATTGTTGTAAAATACTGTAAATTGTTGAATAAAACCGAAAGCATAATTGTATAAATAATATGTTTAATATAAAAATATATCTAATTAAATTTGTGTACATTTAAAAAAAGAATAGTTAGTTATTAATTAGCGTTATAGTATATAGAGTTATATTTAAAAAAATTAAATTAACCAAATGCGTCATTTGTTAAAATATAAATAGTAAAATGAACTTGACTGCTTTCTTTATGGTATATAAAACAAATACATGAAAATAACATTATAAAAACAAACTTACACGTAATTCGTATCTTCCTCGATTTGGTAGGTGAAGTGGAGGAATTGGCAGTGTTTCACTTACTACAATATTTCTAACATCTAATGTCGGCAGAGTTGCTGTTATCCTCAAAACCATGATGTCCATTTTAGTGCCAGAATTTGCAGCGCACGATTGAGACGATAACTTAATAAGAACGGCACAATTGTCATTCCTATTAATTATCTGGAAACTATTCTGTTGGAAACAAGACAACTTTGGTGTTAACTGGTACCGTTTTCTTCTCATTGCCGGCTCAATAATAATCGCGAAACTAAGCATCATGTTAATAAAATGATCTTTATATATACCTATCTATCAACTGTGGAATTGGAAAAACGGATATTTATCAATTTCGCTGAAGGTGTATCATTTCCGGCCACTTTGTGCGTTATAGACGATGCTTGTAATGATACTATCTAGCTATTGAATGGTTATCATTTGGGAGTACTATAAATAGCGGGAGGCAGACGTTAAACCTTACTGACGCTTTAGCAGTGGGCTGATTGTGAAAACACAATGAACTATGCTCTCTCTCTCTCTACCCCTACTAAGCTGTATGATAAACTAGGGACAAACACAGACTTCTTAAACCGGAAACCTTAAAATGAAATTAAATATTCGTAGGACAAAAACAAGATTAATGTTTAAAACCAACGTCTTTCGACTTAAGGTTACCAAACTGCAATATACTACTAACTAAATTATATTCTTTTTGGGAGCCTAGTACAGCTGTTTCGAACATATTAGTTCTCATCAGCTAGGCACACCCAAATTAAATACAATAAAGTTAGCAGTTTGCAGTAGGCCGATGGCATATGAATACCAGAGGAAATTTGCATATAACATGGACTACATCTCAAAATAAAAAAAATCTAAAGACAGCAGCTCATAAACTGTGTGTAGGTATAGGTATTGATTTTTGTCCCCTCAATTTACAGGTCACCTCAAATATTTCTCTTCACTTTTTAATCATGCCACGCAAATGTAGCGTTGCAAATTGTTCAACGAATTAGGACTCAAATAAACGTACAATTATTGAACGGATATCAGTTTTTAGTTCCTCAAATAATTTAGAAGAATTAGAAAGGTGGCTTCATAAATTATATAGTACTCCCTGTTATCATATATTAACAAAGTTATGCACTATGCGCGCCATATAATAAAGAGTCGTGAACATGGACATAAACAAGACATCAACAAGACTTATGGAGACTAATGTATTCTACAGAATAGTACTCAAATCTTATATTAATAATATATATATAATATATTATTATAACATTTTAAAATAAAATAATATATTTTATGATATAATACATATTCCTTGCATTTTGAAGGTCAAAAAACTTGCGTATACGTATAAATATTATTTTATTTCATATGCTACTAAATTTTTACGAAAATTTAATTGTTTTAAGTTTGTAAATAGAAAAAAGGATATCGGGTTGGTAATCTACTATATGATTTACATCTATAAAAATGAAACCGAATATTTTAACAATAAGAAATAATATAGGTGCCTTGTAACTTTTGTGCCAGGGTAAGTTATGCCTTCAGCACTTTGTAAAGGAGAGACAAAGTAGTTAAATACCAAAAAAATATTGTTCAATTAAAAAAACTGTAACTCAAGTTTTGCATGATAGACAACACTCCACAAAAAATATTCCACGCTACTGTAAAATATAAGTAAATGAAGTTATATAGAATAAAATGAAACGATTTTTTTTATATTATAAGGGCTCTTAAAGATGATCTAAATACAAAGAAGAAGAATTTGCCAAAAATAAAA
The DNA here is from genome assembly GCA_034780555.1 of Coelogynopora nodosa. Lineage (NCBI taxonomy): Eukaryota > Metazoa > Platyhelminthes > Proseriata > Coelogynoporidae > Coelogynopora > Coelogynopora nodosa. Next base: position 31,059 of record JAUZND010062329.1, on the reverse strand, counting down.
AAAATTAAATATAATCTACAATTTTATTATAAATACTTAATTCTTGGAATTAATACAATAGATTTATTTTCGACAAATTTACAAGTATACATTCGTCTGCAGTTCACACTTTTACCGATATTTAAATTTTTGTAAAATATAATTTATATTTAAAATTTAATTTATCTCTTTAATATATTTACAAACTAATGGGAAACAAAGTCAAAAACAAAACTTAAGAAGTCGATATGACGTGTTCTATTAATGGAAAAGTAATTTTTGAATATTCTGATATTTTTAACGGTTAAAAAACCAAAATTAAAAGTTTTCAGTTTTAAATATGTTTTCAAAAATAAGATGTAGTTTTGCCTGCAAACAAATCCCATTCATAGTTTAATAAAGATTATTGTTGATTATTCACTTTGAAATCAATTTAAATGGTAAAACATTGTAAAGTTTTTTGTCGATGTAGATTAGCTTAATTATATAAAATTTAGTACTAATTAATATGACTGAAAAAAAATAGTAAACATATATAATAGTTAACCCATCCGAAAGGGTTTTTCTGAGCATAAATATTAATCACATGTCTGATTTAATAAATGTACTTTGCGTTATTATAACCTACATATAATGGTACCAGATATATCCACTAAAAAATCGTGATAAGAGATACACTAATTACTGTATATGACATGCATTTCCGGGGCATAATATGCTTATCATTTTCCGATGAAAATTACAACTTGCATGCAGTGAGTTGAATAGGATGACGAATACAGCTTGTCGACAGATATCTCTTGATATGCTATAAAAAAGTAAAAGTATATAACGTGTTATGCCTTACGAACATTTTTCATAATTTGGCAAAAACTGAACAGTATACGCATAACATACCTATATATAGAGCACGAATAGTTATATAATTAGAATAAATACATATAAAGAATAAATCAAATATTGAGCTATAGCCAAAATTTGGAAGCGTTTTGTTGAAAATAATACAAATAAATCATTAACTGTGACTAAAATGACTTGTTTTAAATTGGTTGTAATAATGCAAGAATTTTATTACTTTTTCAGAAAATTTGTAACAAATGTAGCAAATGTAGTAAATATAGCAAATGTAGCAAATGTAGAAAATGTAGCAAATGTAGTAAATTTAGAAAATTTAGTAAATGTTGCAAATATAGCAAATGTAGAAAATAAATATTATTTTATATTATTATACCAAAGCTCATAAATTTCGATTTACTGCCCTTAAACGAGAATAATGATTATTATTATATTGAATGACTATTTACTGGTGTTAAAGTTACTCACACCCACTATTATTTTTAAATTGAGTTGTTACGCTCCGAAATTATTAGATTCTATGCTAATTTACCAATTATACCAAATGATCTCAAAGATATTTATAATTTGTTCCTTCTAAAATAATTATTAATAAGCAAAAAGTAAAGATTAGATTTGTTTATTAGAACATTGTTTATATATTTTAATTCCAAATATCTTATTAGAAAAATAATCATCACAAAGGAAACTTGATACACGTAGGCTATCATACCATACCATACCATACCATACCATACCATACCATACCATACCATACCATACCATACCATACCATACCATACCATAGTACACTTGTAGTACCATAGTACCTACTTGTTGAGTACATATTTCTTCATATAATGCGGTATTAACCCTTCAATGAGTTTAGCCGGTGTAGTCAGTAAAGAAATTGGACGAAGGTTGTCTTTTGAAGCCATTTTTCTTTATAAAATCTTTTTTGATTCAGTAATTTCTGCCCAGTTGAATTTACATTTTTTTATTTCTATTTTGAAATTTTCTTTGAGATTATTAGACTTGGTGAACTCTTTAGCTTTGAAAGCGTCCAAGCGCTTAGTGATCAGAGATTTAATAATTAGGGTAGTAAGGGGTTTATCATGGGAGCTAAAAGTTACAAATTTTATAAGGATAGCTGTGTAATGCTATATATGGAAAAGCTAAAATTGTCAAACTCAGTAGGCGGCTTATATTAAATAGAGGAAGTTTTTTAAATAGGAAGAAGTGCTTTGTAATTTGATCTTCAATTTCAATCAAATTAATTTTCCGTTTTGAAATATGTGTGTGACCGTTTTAAAATCCAATACGTATTTACCACAAAATTAACCACAGATAATTTTGCATAATTTAAAGAATATTATTTCAAAATATTACGAAGTCATCATTATATATATATTAATTGTATTCAAACTATTTGACATTTTTATTAAACATTTTTTATTTTCGTTGTTGAATCCTTGTATAAAATATATTTGAAAAGTTTGGAAATCCACAGTATAACGTATAATTGGTATGATGTAATAAATTAAATATTACTATTAATCAAACAAGTGTATATTTTCAATGAAAAGGTGTATAAAATAATGTTAATTAATAAAAAAATTATTGTCAAAAGTTTGACACTTTCTGTGTGTATGTATAACAAACAAATATGTTTAGTGATGAATGGTCCCTTTTTTAATTAATTTTCATATGTCAAAAACGTCCATGTTACAAACGTGTTATACATTTAGAATAAATCAGTTTAATAATTGTTTATTTATAAATTAAAAATGTTAAAAATATGCGTGATAAACAGGGATGTAATATAAAGTATGTAATATTTTTAAAACAAAATTAATTTTATTTAATGTTACGATGATATAGATCATCATTATCATGAAATTAAACTATAGGAATATTCAGTGACAAGCAATAGAAGTGAAAAGTATTTTGCCTATATATTCTTAAATTACATGAAATTACTATTACTTTGAATTAAACATAAAAATTATAATTATAAATCGGAAAAAAATTGAATAAGTTCAAAAAATATATTTTTTCACAATTTTTTTTCTATCTTTTGTTTACCACAATTGTTACAAGGTATAGTCCACATTTAATAACATTTTGAAGTGGGTAGAATTATTTGGCCATTTTTTGACGATATTTTTTCTGTTTATTTCAAAAATGTAAAATCAACAATCGTGCAATAACAAAATCAACAACAAACATGCTTTTTTGTAGTCTCTACATATATAATTTTAAACGGTTCCTCATACAAAGTTGGCTAAAATTATACTTTCCTAATATTTAATTTTTATTGCATGCATTCATTGGAATATGGATATTTTTATCTACAATTGTGTACTATTGTATTCAATATGTACATTTTATTTATAAGCATGATTTAACAGATGTCACGATTTTTTTTTCTTTATCAAATATTTACTTGCACCAAATTGTTGTACGTATACATGCATCAAAGCTGCAAATCCACCGCACGGATTGTTTGACAATACAATATGGTCAAATACAACTTTTACAAACGCATGTTCTCGTATCCGCACTTGTTAAAAAAGTGGCCGATTTAAGGAGGAGGGCATATTATAGGTGGAATGGTATTGCAGGAGTGCCCTTTTATTATAATTCTTTATTATGCCATCTATTAGACTTTTGTTGAACTCTTAAAATTGAAAAAATTACATTAATTTTGTAGATATTTTGCCCCAATATTAGTGCACCTCAGAATATTATATATCATCTTAAAGAAATAATTATTTATGTATTATTTGTAATTCTGAAAAATCGAAATTTCTTCGTTATTGCTGTTATTATAAAGTACGTTTAAACTGTTACATTTTAATTTTAAGTTTGTATATTTTGAGTTGAATTTATAAAGCAATCCTTCTGTATTAAAAACAAATTCGGATTATGCATGCTTTAAACAATTAATGTATATAAGTATATATGGGATTTCCACATTTGTTGTTCAATGAAATGTTGTTATCATTCATATTTTATTTATTTTTATAATTATTCCAAACGATAATTATTTAATGCTAAACAAAAATCTTTTTATTTATAAAATATTTTAGTATACGACATCAAATATTAATTATAAATTCACTGTATAATTAATTTTTTATTAAATAATATTTAATAAATTATTATTAATGAATTTATTAAATTAATAAGTTAATATTAAATACTTATAATTAATTAATTTTAATAATTTTAATAAAATTTAAATTAACTTATGATTCAATTTCTAACTTCAGCAAGAAAAGCATTGAATTTATGATAGAAATCATATAAACCATGCGTTTATTTTGATTGAGGGAACACCATATAATGTATTAACGAACAAAGAATTCTTAATTAGTGCTGACATTTAACTTCTGTCGTTTGATTCTATGATAAGATAACACAGAAACTATACACCAACAAATAAACTAATATTTATATCTCGATTGCTCTTATTTATGCAAATAAATTTGTCATCCTGTTATTTATAATCCGGATATTGCACTGCCCTAGAGTTCATACTATGTCTTATGATATATCAGTAGTGAATCCATTGCTTGATGAAGTGTATAATATACTTTTAACATAACATTTATAGTCTTCGTCACCCTTGATTCCTTTCTTAAATATCCTTATTAGGTCTTATATCCTTCAAATTTTGATAACTCTGGAATGTTATACAGTAATTTGGTCAGTGGTTTCTCCAGGTCTGCACTACTGCGTCGTCACAAATAAACGATTTAAGGACAGATATATTAAGTGTTTCGACCAATAATAAAACATTTAAATAAAAATATTTAGTTACAGTGTGTTTAAATTATAAAACATAATAATGTAATGGTTAAAACTAATATAATTTAAACTCTTCCAAATTTAATATTTTTTCATTTGTATATTCTTGACTAAAATATATAATTTGGCGGCTATATGTATATAAGTTGGGCTATACAAGGTATTAACCGATCTCAAAAAGGCTTTGCTCATGATTTTGTTAGGGTCAGAAATGAAATAAATTAATGTTATAAACTGTTATAGGCTTACTACCCACAGGCAATAGGCAATCATATGCTGCCAAAAAGCATGTTTCGGGAACTGATTAGGTGCAGGATAATAATTTTTTACTCAAAAAATTATATTTCGAGTGTTGTATGACTTTATAAATAGGTGCATGTACTTTTAATCAGCTTTAAATTTGACAATTTTAATTTACGTCATGGAAGATTCATAGGATCATAATTTGTAGCAATTTACATTTCTTTGAGTTAATTAATTGTTTAATTAGTCATAACTTTGTTACATAATAACTGATTGATCTGATATTAACCAAAAAAATATATTAAACATCATGGGACTCAGAGGCGAACTACTTTGATATATCGTATGTGACCCCACAGGTTTTTAGATGTAGGGCCTACTATTATTCATACCTTTAATTATAAATCATTATTAACTAAAACATATAAGCATTAACAATATATATATATAACTTTACGTTGTCTTTTGTAGAATACTATAGCTGTACAATAATTATTATCCTCCAACGATCTAAAATAAGAGGCTACATTTTAGATATTGAATTTGAACCATACATTTACTATATTTAATCTTTTACAGACATAATTGCAACATTAACATCCATTAACATTACTAAAACTTAATCTGTAGGTCAAATAAAAAGAAATGTTGCCGACGGTGAAAAAGAGGGAGTTAATTATACTAAGACTTATATATATGATCGCATCTGCAATGCCGTATATGACGCTATGCATTATAGTAGCTTTATATAGTTGTTATACATTAATTGATATTTAATATTTTGGTTTTTCAGAATCGAGTTTTACTTTCTCAAGAGAATGCGTTAGATACCCAATTGTGATTAATGAAAATTAACTGCATATTTACTTCTATCGGATTTATTATGATAGATTAAAACATTTATTCAATTTTAAAATTTATTCGATACAATTTTTCAAATTACAAAATGATATTATGTTTAATGCTATAGCAGTAAAGTTCTTCTCTAATCGATCAATGAATTATATTAATTGATTTCTTGCAATATTTCGTATTATAGATGTAGTATATTGTACACTGAGGGATTTTAGTGAAACTCAGTAATAATTATTCCTATTTGTTCAGGTGCAAATAATATTGCAGTACATATGTTTTTTATAATTTAGTTATCCAGCATTTTTTCTTTATGCATGATTGTTTTCAAATTGTTAACAGATTTGTTAACAGTTTTCAAATTGTTTCGAAAATTTAACCGTTTAATAAATATGTAGACAGACGGCATCTATATACATTATGTGTATGACTATTCTGATTAGTTTTACATTGTTTATTCTATATAACATGTCGTCTTAATTGTATAGTGCAGTATTAAAATATGGCCATGTTATAGATCCCATATTTCACATGTATTCTACATTATATATAAATATATATATATATTTAGCAAAAAAATGTATATCTATATCTATATCTATATCTAACATATATATGTATATCTATATGATATATATAAACAGAATGTTCATCATTTTTATAAACATTTATCTTTTATAGCCCGCCGCCAGACTTTAAAAAAATGCATGCGCACACCCATCAGTTAGGTGTATAAAAAAGTGATTTCAGTGGCTCGTCAGAAGTAATTTAACAGCTCAAAGGCGTGCGCAGCTAAGGGGTCTGGGGGCAGAGCCCCTAGTAGGGTTTAAGGGCACAGCCCCTGGTAGGGGAAATGTGGGCGAAGCCCACTGAAAAAAACCCGGATTTAAATGAAATGTATGCATTTGAAACGTATCCAGAAATCGTTGAAAACGGCAGATTTAATGCAGCCCAGTATCAATAGTTGTACATATATAGTAAAAACATACGTGTAGAAAAATACAACATAGAAAATAGGCCAAATTTACTAAAAGGCGATGTTCGCAAAGCGTTAACTGCATGCGTACACCTGGCGGCGGGCTTGTTTTCTGAAAAAATTGTTTATACGAAATTAAAATAATTATAAAATATTTTTTTAAAACTTATATTTTGTCGACCGTTTGTAGGGTTTTGTAAATTTAAAATATTCTTGACTTTATATAATTAATTATGAATACAATGCGGTGTACAATACCTGATAAAAACCTGATGCTGATGCTAGTATCATTAAAATATCATAATCATATCAATATAATATATATTTAAAATGTTTTACATATCATTGTTACCTATGCGGCTATGCCTATATGGCCTATGCATGGCCCATGGGCATGGCTATAGACGTATAGACATAGTATACTTTTGGCAGCCATCACAATAAATACAATTTTATATTTGTCATTCTGAAAATCAAAAATACTTGTATCATACTTGCATATTAATACTGAATAAAATTTAATATCAATATTGTAAAAAAATTATATCCCAAGCAAATTATTATATATCAGTAAAGTCAATTAAAAGCACTGGCTGTGATAATAGTCATTTATTAATGCAAATTCTCGAGAGAATCTCTCCTTATCAAGCATGAACTGAGTGAGTATATAATATACTGAAAGTAGAGAACAGGCATGTCTATTATAGTCTATACAGACAGACAAAAGATACTAATATAATGTGTGATAAATGGAGAAATATGATTGGATGAGCTATGAAGGAGATCAGCTGAGATGATAATTGATAAAACAGTATAAAAAGTAAACAACTATTATCAACAGCCAGTGCTTTTAATTGACTTTACTGATATATCTTACTTATAAGTTATACTGTTACAGGAAACCTACCACTATCTAAATTATAATATATTATAATTTAGATAGAATAACTAAACTATAGTTTAGTTATTTTGACAGCTGCTAGAACTAGAAGTATATATATATATCTATTTATTATCTATTTGTCACTTACTAACTCCTATTTAGTTTGATTTATACATGTCATACTACTGATTGCCATTTAAATTATATGCTGTAACTGCATGTCTATATCCTCTGGAGTTTTGGGAAAAATAACCCAAAGTCTATACTCTATATCCTGTTCAATAATTAATTAAATATTCTAAGTCTAATCAATCCCCTACTCCTAGTTTTTTTATAAAATTAAAAATATAAACAAAAATATTGACTTTTAGAGAAAAATTGTTTAAACAAGGTTTTACAACTATACAGTTAGAATTATTGGTATACTCTTACAAATACACTACTAGAAATGTTTGACTAAACATTAGAGAAAAGTGCCTAACGTTAAGAGGTCTGCAAACTATGAATGTTAGACGTTTAACGTTTAGACCCTAAGAATGGTAGGTAAAAATCACTAAACGTTAGACGTCCTTGACTAAATGGTAGACATGGTAGCAGCATGTATCATTTTTTTTATAATTGTATTTTTATTAAAATGTTTACCAGTTGAAATTTAAAATAAGTGCTTAAGCTTAGCTTTATTTTTTATTAAAAAAATTTAATGCAGTAAAACACAAATATATTATTTAGTAATTTTACCAAAAAAAACAATTATTATGTTTTTATATTAGCACAGCCACAGTATACTATATTTATAAGTATAATACAATAAAATATTATTATACACTTATATTAATTGTATATTATTTATAATCTATTATTTTATCATATAAACAATCATTATTACAAATTTACATACATAGACCACATGTAAAATAGAATTTTAATTTATAGCAGCTTTTAAATTACATTAAATTAACTTGTATTTAATATACTACATGCAATATATTATTTTGATTAATAAAGCTTTTTAATTATATCAAATTAGCATACATTTATTGGACATGCAATATAGCATTTTAAATATTTTAGAAGCTATATTAATTAAAATGCTATATTGCACATACATATTAAATATACATTAAGTTCATGTTATTTTAAAACATTTTATAGAAATATGATTCTAAACAAATGGACATATTTTCATCTGCAAGAGTACCAAATTATTGTGGCTATTTAAATAAATTTCCATTATTATTTTTTTAATTCTTCCAAAAAATGTTCATTGTTTTATTATATAGAAGAGGAATGTTAAAAAGTAACTATTTTATATATTGTTACCATTACTATAAGTTACAGTAATTATAATGCTATATAAACTAGTGTAACTCTAAAATAGTAACTAATATAATGTAGCACAAATAATATAATTCTCCCATTTTAATTAGGTATAAATTAATTATAAATGTTATGCACATTTCATATAACACAAATCATTTCTGTGTGTATTTTTAATGTTAATATTATACTAATATCATGATCTTATTTATGTACAATACTCAGTATAGTGAACACAGTTAATTGTATAGGCTTTGCTATACTAAGCATTTTTTTAAATGTGTTGTGTTGATGTTTAGCCATAATTAACCTTTCTGTTATGTTGCCCAATGCAAATGCATTACTTAAAATTACAAGTAATACCTATTGGTTTGAAATTTTATGACTTCTATTATAATACATTGAATATACCTGTGTCAAAAAATAAAATGAAAATGTCTCATCCTTCCCATTCTGTGACAACCCTTAACTCTTAACTACAAATATTATGCTGCTGATGCAAATGCATCACAACTATTTATAGGCTATAGCTGTATATATAGCTAGACAAATAAAGGTATTCTGCTCATGTCCTGTCTACACACAGTCACAGTCCCTGCATCTAATCTCATTGGCCTACACAATACATTGTGCCAGACAAATAAATGGCTCAATAAAGTATTTTTTAACATATTAGATGTTGCAACTTATAACGCATTTGTTATCTGGGTGAAGACCCATCCAAATTTTCATCAAAACCATCATTCCAAACAATGTTTCTACATAAATAAGTTATTAAAGTCTCTATGTTCTGCTCATATATAGCATCATTCAATGCAAATTAATCTGGCAGCTCCACTTCATTCTCAAATATTAAACATTTTGGGCCAGCAACCAGTTGCGATGGAACTACCCAATGTCAAGGGTGGACAGGGATGGTGTGCAATTTGTCCCATTAGAAAGCTTGTTCGCCAATGGTGCAATCAATGCAACAGATTTGTGTGCCCACAGCATGCTCATTATACTCACAATAACTGTTTATAAAGTTTCTTTACTATACATGTGTGCACACCAAGGCTGCATTAATTTTTTAATTCTGCTTCATGCTGCATGATTTTTGTATTTTCCATATTATTGCCTATTTACCTGTAGATATACCGTTTTTGACATATTTGTTTTTTTATACATGTCATAGATTACCTCTTTATACCTACATACATACTGTTTTTGTATGTATTATTATCATACATTATTTTGAATATGTTGGCAAATATAACCTTGTTTTAGCACATGATGCATTTACATCACCGGTACAATACTAAGATAAAAAATAGCTGCACAATGGAAAGGTTAATAATATTTTAAACTGATGATCCTATGACAATGTTACCTTATCTTGCCACTGACATTGAGAAAATAACAAAATCTTTTATAGGTAAAATCATAAATCCTAAAAAATTGGACAATGTTGGCCTTAAACTTTTAAAAATAGATACATGATGTCCTCTGAAATTTAATAAAAACACGTACAATATGGATTTGTTAGTCATGATGCTAAAATTCAATGGAAAAAAGCATCTTCTTTATAACTTTTAGAGTTAAAGTCAGAATGTAAACATTTTGTAATCAATCCTTAAAAAATTAATCTAAATAATTTATTACACTATTCACTTGTTTGTAATATTATTTGTCTGGATCCAACTATTATGAATACAGACAAAGACATTACTGAAAATAAAATTCAGATATATTCTGGATTATCTTATTACTTCTAAATGATTAAACTACTTTGAGAAAGTGGTCTTAATTTTACAATAATATTAAAGTTTGTTTGTGGATCCAGCCATATTGCTAGAGATTTGTGTAATGTAGCAGTTGTGAAGGATAGTCAAGAATTGTATATGGTTTAAAGGTATGGAATGTTCACATCATTTTTGTAAGAAGTCCAAATGAGTATTTACAATAAAAATATGTCCTTAAATAATTTCATTAGCAGTCTTATGAAATATTTGATATACATTATTACCTATTGGTATTTTCAATTGGACATAATTAAGTTTATTAGTATAGTATAATTACCATTTGCATTATATTAGACAGACACTATTATTATAAAATATCAAGTTGTATTGTTTCAATAATTTTTTAATTTCTTTGAATCCATTTTTCAAATATTAAAATATTCAAAACAAGGAATTACTAGCAAATGCATATCAAAATAGTGCATCATTAGTTATCAAAATATTTTAATAATAGAAATAGTTTAACTATAAATTTTTAAATGTTACTCACTTAGACTACCATTATAATATAACAATGTCTTCTTTACATGGTTCAGTTTTATAAGCTTGTGAAATCCTTTATTATATACATAAACATGCAATATGCATCCTGATATAAAAAATATGAGAAATAAATTACAATACACAAACTATTGAATGATAAAACACTATCCAGCTTAGGGTGAACTGAACATGGTGCTTCTACCAAAATACAGTCACCCTGGTGTAGGGCTACTTAATCTGGACAATTTGTGCAAATCATGCTGACTAGGCCAGGGGCCCATTTAATAAAAATATCAGTAATGGATAATTGTTAGTTAAACAGTAATAATTATCAGTAGCATTTCATAAAAAAAAAAATATTAGTGATACTTATCACTAATAATTATCAGTAAAATATATTAATATTAAAAAATATATATCATTTGTATATTTTTACAAAATATAATATTGTGTTTCATAAACAAACTATACTGATTGTAATCATTGAAAAAAGTGTTAAAATTCTATCAGTCAACATATGTTCATAACATTGGTTTCGCTTTTATAATTATTGTGCTTTGCATTATGCCAACTCAGCTTTCACACTTTTTATCACAATGTCTCATTCTGATGATTAGCTTATCCACTATGGAGATGATGATGATGTACCCAACACCCTAGATTGTTCCGAGGAAGGATCAATATGTGGGAGATCAATTTTTATGAGCATTTTAGGCTTGCTGAAGATAAATTAACATTTTTGATTTATACTATTGGCCATCATCTCCTACATGATACACATAGAAATTATGCACAACACCAAGGCAACAAACCATAATTGTCCTTTTGTTTTGCTGATGATGGTTCCCTCTATATTATTGGAGATGCTTATTAAAGGCTATAGTGTCTATATGCATAACCAGAGTGACAGACACCATCAATGCCAACATATCCCTTGATAACTACAATCAGCTGTCCTCAATACCATGCAAACAAGTTTAGACAAACAAGCAATTCCAACATGCCCTGTGTATATGGGTGTACTGATGGCCCTTTACATTAAGGTCATTGGACCAACTGACAATGCAGCTCAATTTATCAACTGTCATGATGAGCATTCTCTCAATGTAATGCTTGTCTGTGGCCCAAACCTAAAGATCTTCTATTTTTTTTCTAGGTGGCCAGGCAGTGTTCATGACTCAGTGTTCATACAACTGGAGACCATTCCCTAATGCAATTCTGCTTGTGGATTCAGGTTATCCTTTATCATACTGGCTGATTACTCCAATTGCCCATCTTCAAAACACCTACTGATGAATCATGCAATGTTCATCACAATGAAGACCTTCTTTTTAATAATCTATGTGTATACTATTATTTATATTATATCTAAATATGTATTTTTGCTTATAGTGTTTGAAACACTATTCACTTTGATTTATAAATGAATTATATGACAAATTGCAGCTATTATTTTGATTGACTTTTTTTTTTATTTAAAAGACTATCTTGAGAATGCAGTAATTATATTTTTTGATTCATAATATATTATTATATTTGGGAATATCTTTATGAGCCTAATAAAATTTAAAAAGTTATATGAATTGTGCATTGTTTTTTTAAATTATAATTTTATAATAAGTTCTTATTTTTTCAATTCATACTATAGGCATTTAAATTGGGTGTTATTGATCAATAATAAATGATGTATTAAAGTATGTCTAATAATAATATATTTTTTTGTTTTCAAATATCATGACCTAATTTTGAATTTATTTGTAATATTTTAATTTTATTAATGTATGTATTTTTATTAATAATAAAATATAATGTTTTTTCTATTTATTTTATAGAAATTTAATTTGGTGTTAATGATAAATTATGTTTTAATGTATGTTTCATTTTTAAAATTAGTTATATTAAAGTAATTGGATTAATAATTTTATTGTTTATGAATGTTAAAATCATACTTTAAATGTAATTGTACATAATGTATGAATTGTATATTTGATGTTGAACATTTTAGGGGAAAAATGTAAAGTTTTTTTAAATATAAAGATTTTCATGCTATGTATATAGTTATTTTTTCATTTTTAGTTCCATTTATTGAGCATCACCTTGTCACCTTGTACCTCCAATTCGCGAGCGACCTTTGGAAACACACATGATCATTGTTCTCCAGCCCTTCTACTTCATCCATGACATTTCACATTATTCTTTTGGTGTACATATTGAATAAACAAGGGGACAAGATGCAACCTTGTCTGACACCCTTTCTGATGCTAAACCATTGCGATTCTCCATACTCTGTCTGAATTGTGGCTTCTCGCCCATCATATAAGCGTTGCATCAGATGCACAGGTGCTCCCATTTCTACTAGTGTCTTCCAAAGTAAATTGTGATCGACACAGTCAACACACCTTCTTAAATTCGCATGCCGACTCCATGGTCCACCTCAGGTTTGCGATCTGGTCTCTCGTCTCTTGAGGAGAGTTTTGCTGTCATGTGAAATGAGGGCAGTTGTCTGGTTGTTGCAACAATTATTGAGCATAGCTTTATTGAAATAAAACTTGACAATTGTTAATAAAATGCTATAATGTGGAATAAAATTATTTGATTTATATCAACAAATCAAAAAAAACTTATAAAAATTAATTATATTATTCCACATAAGATGCATATTAAAAGTGAACTTTTATCCTTTAATAATTATTTATAAAATTCTCACATGCAAATTTGATTTATGTAACACAATTTATTTACAAAAATTAAACACTAAAATGCTATTATAAAGTCATAGAATAAAATAGTCTCACTTATATCAACAAATGAAAAAGAAATCTTATAAAAATTAACTCATTTTTATTATCACAAATAAAAAGTATATTGTTAAATTTGAAACTTTTAAACACCGAAAACAAACTTTAATAATTATTTATAAAGTTCTCACACAAGCAAATAATATTATTTGGTTTATCTAACACAATTTAACACAATATTCTAACTTATACAAAAAATAAAAAATAAAGATTATAAAAATTAATTTATTATTATTATAAAAAATAAAAGTATTTATTTAAATGCATGCTCATAATGAATCAAAACATAGTGCAAAGGGCCAATGACTGCAATTTATTCAAAACGGTTATGCTCTAATTGTTAAACGTCTTCCCCACATGTCACTCACATCCATTGTTATCAAAAACCCTCATTTGCTTCTTGACTTATTTCAACCAGAATAATATTTTTAATATATTTCCCATAATGTACATATATAAATGCACCCATAATGAGCTTTCCTCTTGGTACTTAAGTCTCCTTCACATTTCGACTTCCTGTTAGCTGCCATTTTACTATGTGACATTGTACCAGCATTATGGGTCCCATGTTCGTTTTTAATTCCACAAATAGATTTGTCATCAATCTCTTTATTTAAGTGGGTTTGACAAAGTTGATAGACAATCCATATGTGACAAGCTGATCAATTTAAAAAAAAAAATATCTGTGTTTTTCCAATATAGTCATGCTAATGTACTCTTGTTTTGTGATATGAGTAGTTTTAAAAGTGGTCTTATGCACATTATTGTTTTGGTGGCACCTCATTTTCTTTATATTGATAGTGACACATGTCTATAACGCAGCAAATCATTTCATCCAACTTCAAAAATGGTCTATGATATAATATACTGATATGCTTAATTTTGAGTATGAGGTTCACCATGTCACGAAAATAGGTTTCTCATTGGTGCTATTTATGGTGTGACACTTCAAATCGAGCACCTTATTTTATTCATAAATTGCAATATTTGGTTAGTATTTTTTCATTTAAAAATGTTTTTTTACCTCCTTATATAGATGTAACATATACAAATATATTTCAAATTTGTGTGACAGTTTTTTGTATTTATGGAAAATAAGAGTTCCAGATTAGGCCAAATATTGATAACTACAAATAATGTTACTAGGCCAAATATATTGATAACTACAACATTTTACTAAATATGGCATAATTACATTTCAAAGAATATGTCTCCAATATTTTTTACACTACATTGAACATTAACATTGAAGTGTTTTTCACTCCAATTTGCAACCATATTGTTACTGTAGGTTCTACACATTTATATTTTTAGATTTTTTATCATTGTAACCCCTGTAGATGTGAGTAAATGTGTCAGAACACAATTATCAATGTATTTAGTCTCCACTATGAAGCATTCACGTAAAGAATAATTACAAAATTAATAAAATTATTTTAACTGGTATATATTTAATATACAACTTTTTTTCATAAAAAATATTTTGAAGTATAAGATATGATTTATGTTAAATAATTCAATGTTAAGCATAGTTCATAAAAATATGAATTTCAACAAAAAACATGTTTTTAAATAATGAAGAAAATATCATTATTGTGAACAATTTCAATACCACATTAAAATCAGATTTTCAATGCCAAATTTTATTTAACAAGTTAAAATGCATTTTATTAATATGTTTTAAATATTTTATATTTTGTAATTGATTTTTTTCTAACGAAATAATAACAATTTAGAATGATGTTGTGGTCTTCATGAAAGATTAATTAATTGTCACTGATTTCTATCAAATAAAGTGTATAAAAGAATACATATATTTTAGCTCACACCGCATTTTCTATATTAAAACAATGCTGCAAAGGATATCACATTAATAATACTAAATTATGGCAAATAGCAAAATATTTACTATATATTGAAGTTTTTTAATGATTAATATTGTTTGAAAATAAATATATTGATGGTACTATACACATGGAATTGTTATAGTGTCATATACCCCACCTAGTATTCTTTTAAGTTAGCTTTTTAAAAAATAATCATATTTTTTGGTGGCCAATTCATTTCCACAACATTCAATAATTTTCATTTATTTTTAATTAAAATTAATGTTATTCACTGATCTTTATAATTATTTTGTATCTTTAAAATAGATAACATTATTCTGAATATATTCAGTAAATGCTACGAAATTACTGCATCCTGATTTTTTTCTTCATTGAATGTGAATTACTAGGAGCGTACAAAAATGGAGAAAACATCCACTGAAGAAGAGACATTAACAGCCACTCTATCCAGCCCACAGGTCGATGCGGCAGAGGTTTTTGTTCAAAAAACCCAAGACATCATTAGCAAGGATGACCTGGTCAAAATTATTAACATTCAACGTCACATGCTTGGCCGATTTGAGAAGACAAATGAAATGCTTCTTACAATAACTGAGCTTGCCTCTCGGAGGTATGAAGTGATCGGAGCTGAATTTAAGTCCCACACCAGCACCCTGGTAGACATGAAGAAGGACCTTGATCAGGTGAATTACTTTTATAACATGTTTAGGTTTTGCATAGATAAGTCTTATTTTAAATTTAATATTGACATATTTATAAATATTGATGTGTAAATATTATTCAACTAGAAATAATACAAAGCATCTTTCTCGTGTTTTATTTTTCGTACTAAGTTGTATAAATTATTATTAATTCAAGATTAGGTAAGCTTAGTTTGGTTAAAATTGAATCAATATAATACTTAAGCATATAAAGTATCCCCATATAAAGCACATTAAAAATAGTAATGTAGATAACTGGCTGACTTTTATTATAATTAGATTGTATTTTTTTAATTATTCTAAAATAATGATAAATTTATAATTACTTCTGAAAATAGTACGGCCCGAAATGTGTTTCACTATGGTGTGAAAGTGAGACGGTTTCTAAAAGGGGATTGGCTATTTTGGCTGATATAATAGTTTTATGACGTATATAATAAAGTAGTTAATATTTTGAAATTTCCTTTCTTACAATGCTGCAAAAAAGCATTTTTGGCTATAAATTCTTCAATGCTTCAATTTACATAATTATTTCATAATCGAAATAGGTTAGTGACAATGACAGATCTATTATAGTGAATATTTTGAAATTCCCTTTCGTACATGGACCAGAACACATTTTTTGTCCAGCTCTTACCAGAAATGGTCGCATTCGTGCACTCTCATCTCCACTCATCAATTCAATATTGTAACTGTTTATTTTATTGTACTTTTTGACATCTTGCTGGTGCAGCTCAAATAAATTCTGCTTTCCGCTCCTGTTGGGTGTGGTTGTAGGTGGCCTCACTCGCGGATTCATTCAGCGGTTCATTGACACCGTATATTTTCCTTCATTACGTCTTATTACTAATTAGGTACGATTTTATATTCGATTTACTACATCTATTATTTTCCATTATATTAATTGAATTTGGTCACATCTCTGACATTAGGACAAAAATGAATCATCTGAATATTAAATAACGATTCCATTGATCAGAAGTACGTTTTATAATAATTTTTTATCTGAACTGACACTGAGTGATGTCACCTTTGCGCGAAAATGAAAGTTTTATGTTATTTTTTTGTATTACGTGAATTAGATATATAATTTGCATTTTTCAATATAGCATTTTAAATAGCAGTAGGCCTACTCTTGTTTTTGCGTTTTCATACAGTGAGCTCCTATTTTACCTTATGGTAATGCTGACTCTGAAAGATGTATGAGCCGGCCCAAACGTCTAGTTATTGATGACATGATTCGATTGCAAGACTAATAAATTTTTATTTGTTACTGAAATCAGACGCGGCTTGTCTTTTCGTATTGACAATAATCTACTTCAAAAATGCATAAATGTTTAAATAAAGATGCAAAGAGGGTTGCAAGAGGTGGAAACTAAAGGAAGGGAGAAGAGCAGGCAGATGACCGCAGATAGCTTCGAAAAAGAGACGTTTAGAAGAATTCTGTCTTCTTGAATCCTAAAAGTTAATAACTGAGCCTTAAAAGATCTATAATATATAACAGTATTCGGTGTCAGTTAAAAACCAAGTTTCTTCATTGATAAGCAATTTTTCTAATTATAATTGAATAATTCTGACCATAATAAATGATTACCACGTCAATTATTATGGAAAAATGTGATTTAAACGAAAAATTATATTTTTATATATAACATTTATTATGATAGCACTATATTAGAGTTTTAATGGACAATGAAAAGTTAAGCGTTAATTAATTTGTTTGAAATGGAAGGTAATGCAGATCGCTCTGGACTGTCAGTGGTTAAAATTTGTTTTTAATTGAAAGAATGCTATTTTTATTACATCTGTCAATAATAGACTTGTTCTATACCGACCCACAGGTGTTTCGTCGTATTCGCAATCTGAAGACAATAGTTGCCAAGAAGTACCCGAAAGAGTTCAAAATGGTTGTGAGTCGTACCCGAATCTCCGAAGAAGAGGAGGAGGATCAACTGGACGACGACGTCATGACCGCGTCGTCAGGGCGACACCAACAGGAGGACGCTGTCAGTCTGTCCTGTGTACCCTCGGGTTTCTCGGAGACCGATCAGGAGCGGATGATGATGGGACCCAAGGAGATGAGAGAGAGGGCCAAGAGTCAGAGTTAACAGGGCCTGTGCCGTCAGTACTGATGTTATTCAGTAAGCCCGCTAAGCCCGGATACTTTCATGACTTACTTCTATTTTGACTAAGAAGACAGTATAATTTTGTTCACAATTATTGTCAGTGATGGTGATAATTTTTCACATTTGTGACGATTTATTCATGATTTTGAGTTATTTGTGCGACTGTGTTGTTGAGGATTGTTACCGAAAGTCGTTTTGAAACATTAAAATTTTTGTTTGAGACTTGGTAGAATACAATTTTATTTAATTTATTATACGATGTAATGATCTTTTTCTTCAATTAATTCAATTTAAGCGTTGGACTGGAAGTATCTAAAATAAATTATATAATAAAAAAATCAACCATTTATTTATTAATATTTTCATTTTCAAGTATGTCTATCTATTTACTAAGTTGTAGTCACACCCTTGCTATATTTTACTCAACATTTAAAACTTTTATAAAAGCTAAATTTAATCTGTTAAAATATGCTCTAATCGACGGTAACTAAATTATTGGTTTTATGTGCCACTAAGTTTCAGTATTGTTAAATTATTTTAATTTGTATTTAATATAGAAATATAACTTTTGTAAATGTTGTGTTTATAAGGTGTAGCTTTCATGTGTTTCTAAAATGCTCATTCACATTTAATTGAATAGGATAGGAAGATTGTGTTATTTGTCAGTCATTCCGTTATATTTATAGTTTTGAGATAATGTTCCTCTTAATTGTTGTAATTTTACTGATTTATTCTGTATATTTATATTATTTAATACAGTTTCTTGCTTTGTCATTTTTTGATAAATATAATTTGTATATATTTAGACTTCGGTTTTTAATTTTTTTGTTGTGTTTTTTATGTTTTAGTTTTAAATTGTGTTTGATGAACTTTTTAAATTTAGTATTATACTAATTAAAAATATTTTTTATTCTATTTAATGTATCCAATTGGTGAATGAAAAAACGCTTAGATTATTTCTGCATCATTGCTTGATTATTATCTTTTAATTGCGATACTCAACATCTTATTATGATGAAATTACGAGTAATTCTTTAACATACATTATATCAATGTGTTTTTGAAAAAAGTAGTTACTCTTTTTAGTAATAGAAAGTTTATATTTTTCAGTTACTCTGTTTACATTACTTGAAAGTAATAAGTGTAATACAGTTGAAAAATACAGTTGAAATACATTATGGTAATTCTTTATTTTCAAAATTAAATACTAACACTTAGCTAAACAAATTATTATTAAAATGGCTCCTTACCTATTTTTTAAATATAGATGCATGAACATCCAAAATATTGCTGAATTTGAGGTTAATGTTTCTTTTTTCATACATAATTATTCATTAGAATGATTTAAAAATAAATATGGTATGTTTAACATTCGGATAAGTATTCTGTTCTTCAGTCAATGTACCTATTTTTCCTTTTATTATTATACCATGTGATGTTTATCGTGTTATATCTCCGTGAACGTTTACAAGTATACTAGGCTCAATTAGTTCTAGTTGTTAACGGAACCATTAATAGGCGTTTTGAATTACTGGTTGGAATTAAATTTATTTAGTTAATATAAGCGAAGTTTTACTTTAAAATCGATTTCTCAATCATGGTTGAAAGATTTGTACTGTCTTTCATTATTCTTTATATGTATACTCGTTTTTTCATTATTAGGCCTATATAGCAACTAGTTTGTTAACAATTACAGTGTTGCCACTCGTCCGAATTTTTTTAGAAAATATTTTTTAAATAATAAAGGCTGAAGAGGTAGTGGTTTTTAAGAATTATAGTAGTAATATTGTTTTTTGAAGTGGAAAAAACGACTGATCATTTTTCGCTTTTCGCACGAATTTTATTATTTTCTGGTCTATAAATTACTAAGGCCCTATTTTGTTATATTTAATGAAAAAGTTGTTTAAATTCGTAAAAATATCGGGCCCCCCCACCATTGGCTCTGCCCCTGGACCTCGCCAGGTTAGGTGCTGCTCGGCACTCTGTGTAAAATTACCGTCCGAATTTTTATTTTGCAGTGGCAACACTGCGTATGCATAACACCGATTTTATATATTTAAATAAATACCGCAATTAGTGCTTGTTTATTAGTATAATATATTGATATTACTGTTCTATAATTGTCATAATATATTAAGTATATTTGTGACTTCCATTCATTCGTCTTAGTTGATGTTTCATGGTATTTTATATTCTTCTGTAATGCTATGCCTCTATACAACCTCGATATGACTTAAAACAATGTTTGAATAAACAATAGTG
This sequence comes from Coelogynopora nodosa, assembly GCA_034780555.1. NCBI lineage: Eukaryota > Metazoa > Platyhelminthes > Proseriata > Coelogynoporidae > Coelogynopora > Coelogynopora nodosa. The sequence continues at coordinate 10,164 of JAUZND010062329.1, read as the reverse complement.
TAAAGACATACCTTTTTTTATTACCCGTTACATTACTTCACTAATAAAAGGTGTACACCATATAATCGAGGATATATACGGGACAGAGAGTACTTTTGAACTGTGTGACACCAAACCAGTACATTGAGTTAGCCTATACTGTATGCATACACATTGCACACACTCTCGGGTCAACCCTGCAGTAACCATGGTGAACGGAGTATTGTCAGCCCTTTGCCATATGCCCGTGTCGATGGTTGAGGAAACGCGTGGTCTGGCGCGTCTGATAGTCACCCTGACCAACGAGGTCAATCGGCTAGCCACGGAGCAGACCAAGGCGCGCAAGGTGGTCTTCTTTGCGGGGATCATCTCTCTCACTCTGGCCATCCTGCTCTTCTGGTGTCACGCGAGCAACAGGTTTGTGAGGGACATGCGGTTGTTCTGGCATGAATGTTGATTTAACTATATTTCGGATATTTTAATTTTTTTTAAACCTTTTTGTGATTATTTAGGACAGAATTGGAGAATGAAATTAATTTGTTCTGTAAATTATGTGATAATTACTGCATTAAATATATATAATATGTGAAACACAACATTTAAACTTATATAAATTGCTATGTTAAGCATATTTATGCATTGGAATATCGACTAAATTGAACATATATATATTTTTCAAACTATGTTTATTTAAGGTGTGAATAGTACGCAATATATTAATAAACTTTTTATAAACACGCACAATTTGACATATTTAAGAAATGATTATCATGTATATCAGTGCAAAATATTATATACAAATCAAGAAGAAATATTGAGCTACTTATGGATATCTTGACACCAGTATGTCCCCTGACAAAGGTGAACACAGGTGGTTATAAATCCTTACAGCATTATATTACGTTGTTAAATATTTATGGTTTGTACAATCTGTGTCATTTAAATCCACCGGAGATGGACAATTAAGTTTTCAGGTTTTTTCTCGCGAAAAACATCTATAGTAATTCACTTTCTGTAAAATTAGCCGCTAGAATAAGAATTAAATATGATTTATAAAATGAAGTTATACTTTACCCCAAATAACCTCGATGTTTTGAGATTAACTTTTTTTCAGTAGTAAAACTATAAACTTTGAATGACTATGCATTTTTGAATAATAAACATGAAATATATATAATCGATAAATTGTCTCGCTGTTAATGGTTTCTGGCCGATGATCCATTGTTACTACTCCGTTAATGTGTTCTCTACTTTTTTATGTTTTAACGGAATAGTTTCTATTTGTTTTGTATTATCTTTCAGTTTCATTGTTCAGAATTGTTTATCTCAAGTGTTTATTGTTTTTCTATTGAAAAAGAATTGATCTTGAAATATCCAGGTTATTTTCTGAGTGATGAGTAATAATTATATTCAATTAAGTAAATTCAATTAAAAGTCTAAAACCCTTACCGAGATTGTGAAGTTGTTTTTTATTAAACAATTTGCATTATAAATGTTAGGAGTTTATAACTGTTTATAAATAATGGTCACGGTTAGAAAATTTTTCAGAAGTCCGTTATTTATATATAATTATTTTAAACTATTGTTGTTGGTTTTATCATGTTTACACTTTTGTTTTCTGAATGAGGGTAGAAAAAAGGCAGATCTTTAAAAAAAATTGGTTGCAATTAGTGACAGTTATTCCTAATTATTTCAATTGCTTTAACTGTCTAACCAGTTAGCTCATAAATTCTATTTATTCGGAATCGCGTTACATTGTTGTCATTTGTACCTTACATAATTATTGCAATTCGTAATTATTTCGTAACATATTCTATATACGGGTACCAGTTTTCTATAATTTTTTTATTGTGCAATGCATTATTTTGTTCTATAAAGTATGGAGCAAGTATGAAAAATCAGGAAAAAAGTAGGATAATGAATGTAAAGGTTATGAATGCTCGCTTATATACGGGAACTGCCTCTAATTTGTTTATGAACAACTGCATCACGCTATACCTTTTGTTGCGAACATTATTATGTTTAAAATTTGTTCTGTCTGTGAGCTGCTGTTTTGTACATTAAAAACTTTATTTTAGGTGATACCAGATACCTTTTAGCTGATACCAGATAGAGCTAAATGTTTTGTAGCTTTGTTGCGAAGGTATGTAAAATATTTTGAATATGTAAAGGACCAAAAAAATCATTTTACATAAAGATAACTAAAATAAAACAGAATAAACCAAACAATATATTATGTTCAAGTTTGAAATATTTTTTTATTATTTTGCTACGTACATATTTATTAACTATGCTTCTCATAGTTTTCTAAATACAAAAAACTAATATATCTCTTATTGTCTATTAAATTGATTGTCAGATATTATTGTCGAAGTAACTTTATCTCAAGATGTATTTGCTTGCTTTTTAAAAGGTTTTGTTTGTTCATTGAAAAAAATATTTACATTCATTCTAAGAAGATTTGAATTTATGAACAATAATTACAATTATTGATATAGTTAAACAAAAATTAGACTTAAACAAATATTATTATACAATTATAATTGCATATATATTTAGACCATAAAATCTTAAACATATACAACTATTTATTGATTGTTTACTTTGAGAGGCCTGGAGGTATTAAACAATTAAAAACAGAATTGAATTTTATTCTAATGAACGTGTACGAACCCCTGCATGATATTAACATCTTTGAGTACTGACCCCAGAAGCTCCCCACTCCCACTCCAGTCTAGCCCTCTCTGCGCTCACCTATCTGCTCACCTTCGACCTCTGCTGCCTGATGGTGGCACTGCTCTCCCTCTGGGTGGACCGTCAGCGGCCCTCCGTCACCTACAGTCTCGGCTATGAGCGGCTGGAGGTTGTCGCGGTCTTCACCACCACTATGCTCTCCATCCTCTCTAGCATCTTCGTCGTCAAGGAGTCTGTTGAGCGTTTCTTTGAGCCGGTTGATGTGAGTGTATGAGTTGCTGGGACTGTTACAAAGGGGGGGATGTACCCCCCTCCTGAGTATGTAAAGTGTCTAAATGAAATTGACATTTGCGCAGAAAATGTGGAAAAGTGCGCTTTATTTTAGACTGAAGTGGTTTTAGGTCTTGGCGCTTAACGGGGTTTGAACCCCCAACCGTAAAAAACATACTGGATTCATAAATAATATGATAATAATATCATTAACAAGTAGTATACCTAGGTTTCCTCACGAATTGAAAAAACTGGAAAAGAAAGGAAAAAGAAGTATAATAATAATTGAAGGAAAATAACTGACAATTTTTTATGACATAATAATAAAAATGTATACATCTCAAGACTATTTAATATAATATTAAATTTAGTCTTATTTATGAAAACTTTTGAATTATTTCTACAATTCTGTTGAATGACTGGATAGTTGAATGTACTCATCACTTCTTTAGAAGCTTAATTAAAAATGTTAAACTTGTTTTCAAATTGGTTGAGGTTATGTAAATAATTTTTAGTTATTTAAATTTCTCCTTTTGTATTATATATCTTTAAATTAATTTAAAAGCCATGTAATTTTGCTGTTCGGTTTAAATATTAATATTTTGTATCATTTGATTCTAATTGGTCAATATTTTGAACGACTTCCGTTAAAGCGCAGAAAAAACGAAGAACTTTATAATTTAGTTTTGACCGAATTAACCGTTTAGTTGATTTTTAGAATATAAATAAATATTGATAACTCTTTATGAAATATGATCCGAGTGTTATCGAAACATCTATCAGAAATTTGGGTCAAATTTTATTTTTGGAAATAATTTATTTCTCAGTAGGAAATTTTGAAAATGAAGAATTTCGTAGGACGAATTCGTGTATTTGTTTTTAGGCGAATTGTAAATGTTAATAAACATTTATTTGTCCTTGCAAAATACTTTTTTGTTTGTTATGTTACGTATTTAAAATAGGTTTTTACCTATAACTGTTGTATATGTATATGGCAGAATGTACCCATCGTTTCATAGTTGCTTGTATTAGTTTTTTTCGTTGGTTAAATAGTTCTGATTATTTAATTGTGCGTTTTCTTTATTTTAAGCAGCATATTGTATTATAGTATAATAATGATCACACAATGAAAATCTAAATGTCAGTAAGGCTGCTTATTAACGAATTATTTAATTGTTTTATGTTCAATAATGTCATCAAGATTGATGAAATATTTTCGTTAAATGTGACTAAAATTATTAATCTGTCATATTTATTAGACTTAAAACAATGTAACCGTATTTAATTTTCAATCAAATAGGCGTTTATTATTAATTTTTTATTACTAATATATATATATACACTTTTTATCGTGTATAATTGGTTATTTACCCTTTATTTCATTATTATTGAATGTAATCCATGCTAATTACACAGTGATAGGAATCAGTGGTTATTATATTGTTAGATTAACAGAGTATCGTGATGTTTAATTTAACAACATGTTCAGCTCTGACAGTTGTACTGTGCTGTCGTGTCTTTCAGTTAATAAAAGGAAGGACTCTGGTTCCAGTAAAATCGGATATTGTACGTATAACGTCGCATTAGTTCATAGATAATAAACTTACTAATACATTATTTTTAACCCATCAAGATGCTGACCTTTGCAAGGAAGCTGTATGAAAAATTATATGAAACTGAAGTATATATTATTTGCCATGTAACATTTATTAGTGTCCTATATGTCGGACGTTATAACTGTTCTGCATTGCTAGCTACTATATAGTACAGTGTGTTATAACGGAACATAATGTTCCCTTTCTAGATCTAAATACTGTCTTAGAAGTAGGGCTTTTTATTTGTGTTTATATTTGTTCAGGGGATTATTCTGGCGCGTATGTTATTCGTGCACTTTAAATTAAGGTTTATTGTTGGTTTGATGTAAAGTGAAGGTTTTTTTTGCAAGAGAGAGTTACTTCTTACACTCATGTGTAAATATATAGGATGCATCAAGGTATTGACTAATCTTTTTAGGTTGATTCTGACATGCTATTCTTTCCAGATAGTTGTTAAGCCGTTTTTTGCATTTCTATGCATTGTAGTGCTTCTTATTTAATTTCTTCGTGTGGTGAGATTAAATGCTACCAGCAGTTCAAAAGAATCAACTACTTATTTATTATCTCCAGTTATTCATATTTTTTATTCCATTGTATCTTCTGTAAAAAGTGCCCTCTCAAATTCAGAAATTTCTATAGTGTCACTATAGTATGTTGTTAATATCTAATTTGTCAAATGTTAGTATGCATAGATTGCTGAAGTGACGGTGTTTTGTGTCTGTATGCAATGATATTATCTTATTAGAAACATAATCTATTCAGGGAAATACAAATATCAAAAAATAAAGTTAAGTTAATCAATAAGTTTATCAGCTCCTACATTAAACCCTATAATGTCTCACATTTTTTTCTAAGCCTTAATTGTGCTACTTTAGTAAAGAATATTCTTCCAGCAGTCATTATTGCAGTTACTAGATGTGAATAAATTGTAACAAAATAAACCTAATTACAGCAGGTTGCACTGCTTGACTTTCTGATATCAACTGACCATAACCAAACTTCCACTTCCATTGCCACTTTTAGGTATACTCAAGTCGGCTGATGCTGGGCGCCTTGTTGACCCTGTTTGTGCACCTGGTGACCGTCTACAGCGTCGACAACAAGGCCATAAGTCACGTGATAGAGGCTAGCGGCTCCAATTGGCTACAGGTTGGTGTGTTGCTTGTTTTTGATTGGTTCATAGCTAGTTCAGTGGTCAGTGTTGTTGACCGTTAATTTCTTAATTATAGATCTCTTTAGGATTTGTTTCTATAGTCAAATATAACTGAGGAGAATGAATTTAAAAATAAATTCAAAAATATATATTTTTTAAAATTTATGACTTTCAATTAAATTTTAGTGCAACATATTACTCAGACAAAATGGAAATTTGGGAGTTTATGTTAAATTATACGAGTCATGCATATGAAATTAATGCTATACAACAATTAGCTACATTAGAAAAAGCAATAACATAAACGTGATTGCTTTGTATGAGATTAATGTTTAATAAATTAAGGCTAAATATCACTATTAAATTAAATAAAACTATCTCAAATTTCTATTAAAATGAAAGTGTTCGACATCATTCCAATCAGAATAATAATTATCCATAATGTAATATCCAAAATCGGAAACAATGAAAATCGTCAAAATATAAGATATAGATTTTTTGACAAGATGTGAAGAATATGTTCTGCAATGTATTGAAATGATATGCCAAGGTGTACAGAATAACTAAAAAGAAACAAGGGGGTACAAAAAGATACAAGGCACGTTAAGAGTGCGATAGAACGAATTACGTAAGAGAGGATTATAATAATATATAATAACCCAGAAGGGAAGTTGTGGAATGAATATTGATGATAAATTGAAATCCTTCGGATGATTAATGATGTTTCTCTTATTATGAGCGATAAAATACTTCTCAAACTGTAATCAATCTTCGTTAGAATAATGTCGCTCTTCGAATTGTCAAATATTCAATACGTTGCAGAACTAATATTTATTACATATTTCATCCAACGTACACCATACCACATAATCATCTAGAGAATGCTATCTCACAGTGCCATTTAACAAAACTAAATTTAAATGTAAATTATTGTCGAATAATTAAATCTCAACAATTTCTCAAGTTTTTAATTAATTGGGATTGGTTATGTTATTACTGTACAACAATCCATTTTAGATGTACATAATTATATACTTTTTTATAATTAACTTTCCAATAAATAATGGTTCGACTACTACGCCAGGGCGAATTGATGGGCGACTGTCATTTGGTCACTTTATCGCAGCAGCGAATTGCGCTAGGAGGGCTAATCAGCGCTCAAGCGATTTCTTTGTGGGCGCATTGTCACGAGGGTGGAAGCTACCTGGGTGCAATAAACAAGGGCGAATTTTCTCGGGAACGTATGTTCACTCTATTTCATGGAAGCGTAATATGTTCATGAGGGCTATTTTTTGGGCGAACTTTAAGAGAGCGTATTGCCATCCGGCAAAATTGGGCAAAAGCGTGTGAATAATATACTTAAATAATAATTATACTAAACATAAAATTGTAAATTATTTATTGGAATATATAATACTCTTTTGTTTTAGTTTATAATATCTTTTGTAACAAATAGTAAAACATTATGTAATAGACATTCCTAAAGAAAGGAACGCTGGTCTAATATTTTTTTACTAACAGCAAATTTATAGTCGGTAAAAGGACAACATTATTGATTGTTAAAAATTATTGCCAAAGTTCTATAAATATTAAGTGAGCCGCAGGCACTGTATACAACGATACAAAATAATGATTGTAAACACAATATAGGATATTGTAAACAAATATTATGTATACATTTGTTAGTGTTACATTTCAATCTTATAAATGTAGCAAACATTGAATTCTCATATAAAAGTAATAAATAGTATCCATTGGGTGGATTACTTTTTTAATCTTTTTATAGATATCTATATATTCGAAAGAGCTTGTTTTGTCGTATTTAATCGCTGAGTAGAATCTAAAGAAGTTAAGCGCCAGGTTGTCGTAAGATAATTTTTAGAGATAAAATTAAAAAAATCATTGTACAAAGAGCATTAAATACAATTAGGTTGTTGAATAAAATTAAAAATAAACAGTTTACAGGGAAAAGAGTTCATGTAAGTTTTCTCAAATGAACCAATTTCTCATAATGAGTTAACATATTAACTATAAACGAGCTATAAAGCTAAACCTGAAAATTGTCTATTATTAACATGTGTTAAATTCAATACCAAAGTATATATATTCGATACAATTTAGCACTATATTAAGTTTGAACTCTCGCCTATGTAATTGGGATATTTGTTATAATGTTTGGTATTGACTGAATTCAAGTTACTTTTATTATTAGCAAAATTTTGTCAAAATGCTGTAATTAGCTCTGGTTAAGTGGCCCTAACGAAAACAGCCCTCATGAACATACGCTCCAGTTAAAATTCGCCATTGTGTATTGCACCCAGGTAGCATTCGCCCTCGTGATAGTGCGCTCACAGGGAAATCGCTTGAGCGCCGATTAGCCCTTGTACAATTCGCTGCTGCGGTAAAGTGACTAAATGACGGTCGCCTCCGCGGTTTCGCCCATATTATAAGTTGCCCTGGTGTACTAGAACGTAAATAATTAGTTTGGAGGTTTCCATATAGCGGATGAACTTCTAATAGGTTTTACTGGACACTGCCATAATGTAATATTCGCCTTTACAAGAGGTGCTCTGGGTAAGTTTTCAGTCGATAGTGTATGGAACACCGCAGGCTGTAACTGTCATTTTCAACCTGAACTTACAACGCTACCATACCCCCCCCCCTCCCCCCCTCCTCCCAGGAACACATGACAGACATGAGCGAGGGTCTCTGCCAGCTGGTCCCGGGACTAAGCAAGGCTCTGCTGCCTCGGTTCAACCCCGTGTGTCTGCTTGGCTGTGCGGCCAGTCTCACTGTGGTAGGTATCGACCTGTTGACCGACCTATATCAGCACTCCGTGGCCGACTCGTTGGGCGCTCTCTTCATTGCGTTGATGACCTGCGGCACCATGCTGCCCATCACCGTCTACAGGTGACCGAGAGATGTCATTATTATTGACAAGAGTGTGACAATGTGTGTTATTGACAAGAGTGTGACAATGTGTGTTATTGACAAGAGTGTGACAATGTGTGTTATTGACAAGAGTGTGGTGTGTTATTGCCAAGAGTGTGGTGTGTTATTGCCAAGAGTGTGGTGTGTTATTGACAAGAGTGTGGTGTGTTATTGACAAGAGTGTGGTGTGTTATTGACAAGAGTGTGACAATGTATGTTGTTGACAAGAGTGTGGTGTGTTATTGACAAGAGTGTGGTGTGTTATTGACAAGAGTGTCTGGTGTGTTATTGGCAAGAGTGTGGTTTGTTGTTGACAAGAGTGTGGTGTGTTGTTGACAAGAGTGGTATGTTATTGACAAGAGTGTGACAAGGTGTGTTATTGACAAGAGTGTCTTATGTGTTATTGACAAGAGTGTGACAATGTATGTTATTGACAAGAGTGTGGTGTGTTATAGACAAGAGTGGTGTGTTATTGACAAGAGTTTGGTGTGTTATTGACAAGACTGTGGTGTGTTATTGACAAGAGTGTCTGGTGTATTATTGACAATAGTGTGGTGTGTTGTTGACAAGAGTGTGACAAGGTGTGTTATTGACAAGATTGTCTGGTGTGTTATTCTTTAATAGGCTCATGTTATAATGAAATAAGTAGGCTAGTTAGCAGAATGCGGACATGTGCAATTTAAAAATCTAAATTTTAGACTTAAGCATAGATTTCATCTCATCATGCATGTATATAATATAGAGTACATCTCCGAAAATGTATACTTTTATATTAATCAGGATTTGTTTTACTTAATATTTTATAAGATATTTAGTTTAGAACTATTCCAGTTTAAAAATAAGCAAATATTCTCTACAGGAAAAGTGTTATACCATTGAAAATTGTATAATATTTCTGTAGATCTACATATTTCTGTATTTTTAATATATCTAAATATTTAATTTTCAATGGTATAACACTATTCCTGTAGAGAATATTAGTTTGTTTTTAAACTAGAAGAGTCCTAAACTAAATATTTTATAAAATATTAAGAAAAACAAATGCTGAGGAATATAAAAGTACCTATACATTTTTGGAGATGTACTCTATATTATATACATGCATGTTAAAATCTAACTTTTATACTTAAGCATAGATTTCTTTAAAAATGATATATTATAATGAGCTAATGATACATTATATTGAGCTAATGATACATTATAATGAGCTAATGATACATTATAATGAGCTAATGATAAATTATATTGAGCTAATGATACATTATAATGAGCTAATGATAAATTATAATGAGCTAATGATAAATTATAATGAGCTAATGATACATTATATTGAGCTAATGATACATTATAATGAGCTAATGATAAATTATAATGAACTAATGATACATTATAATGAGCTAATGATACATTATAATGAGCTAAGGATAAATTATAATGAGCTAATGATACATTATAATGAGCTAAGGATAAATTATAATGAGCTAATGATAAATTATAATGAGCTAATGATACATTATATTGAGCTAATGATACATTATAATG
>JAUZND010062318.1:0-18025 GCA_034780555.1 Coelogynopora nodosa | reverse complement strand
CATCGTTATGTCTGTATATTGTCTGTCTTATGTCTGTCATATTTTTATCATATGTCTCATCGTTATGTTTGTATATTGTCTGTCTTATGTCTGTCATATGTCTGTCATATGTCTGTCATATGTCTGTCATATGTCTCATAGTTATGTCTGTCATATGTTTATCATATGTCTCATCGTTATGTCTGTATATTGTCTGTCATATGTTTATCATATGTATCATCGTTATGTCTGTCTTATGTCTGTCATATGTCTGTCATATGTCTCATCGTTATGTTTGTATATTGTCTGTCTTAGCCAATCTCTTGAAACTGGCGTAACGGTTTTTCTATGTTACTTACATATGAATTCGGAGTACAACACTGTTCATCATATATTTATTAAAAAAGTATTCATTCAATGATAGTGTAAGTAACCTATTATTTCTCTGCGACATAAACAGTCGCAATGTTATGCTATGAGAGATTCGCAACACATATTGCTCACAATATTAGGAAATAGGCTTTTATCTGTTAATATAATGAAATATAATCTATCAATTTAAACAATTGTAATTAACATTAGACTGTTTAAATAATTAGAGAATTGAAAGAGAGGTGGTTTGTATAGTTATAAATATATATACAAAGTATAGCAATGAGAATACTTATCTATTTAAGAAATGATGAAGTGATAATTAATACATAAAGTAAGACAAACTCGTAATCACACATTTAAAACATTTATTAATACTTTTTTGAGTTACCTATCCCTAGAAACCAGATTACATCTCTCACTAATCTTTGGTTTAAACTCAGTTAACAGATATTGCGACAAACAACGTTATGTTATTCTTAACATCACATCAGATGTTTATAGATTAGCTTTTGATTACGACCATGAGTCACAAGTGCCAATTTTCTAGCAAATTCAATCACGAATAATCAAACAATGAAAAACATTATACATGGTTTGCCTATGAGTGTCGTGAGGCATTCTCACTTTTATATATTTTCATGATGGAATCGAGTGTTCGACAGTAGAGATCGTTGATTCTTTTCTCCACATCCTCCACACGGACTTTGACAATTGTCTGACAGCGCTTCAATTTGCCATCTTGCCGGCGTAACACCTCCCTATTGGTGAGCGAGCATTGCTCAATAACACCCTCCTCGTAGGCATCAAAATCCTCCTCGAGGTCATCACCAGTGGGATCCTGAGATCCGTCTTTACTGGGATCCATCTGAACAGGAAATCAGTTCAAAGTAAGTTTGTATAACATGAAAAGATAACCAACATTTGTGAAAATTAAAGACAATCTTCTAAAATAATTTACTTTTGATCAGTGCATTATTATGTATAACAATAACATAAATTACAATTTAAAATTGAATATAATGCACTATGATAGTATACACATACTTGAGAAATAATATATGTATAAAAAAAATTATAAACTGAATAAAAATTAACTACTTAATTAAAAATATTACTATAATTTTGACACTTAACATGTAACAATAAATTATTATCTACCAAAATATGGAATAAATGTCATTACAAGTTATCAGAGTAAATCAGAGATAGACATACATAACTATTTTATTAGTTACATGTTACATACATTATTGAATACTTTCTATGTTCTGTATCTTAGTTTTGTTCAAATATTATTTTTTGTAAATCTATCAACTTACATGTAACATTTATTTTATTATTATAATACATGTACAACCTTCACACTTCCCATAACTAACAATTGCAAAACAACATCAACCATTTATTAATATATACACATTTATAATATTATAGAAAATATTTTAAAATATTTTGTATTTAAATCGCTGATTATTTAAATTAATTAAAGATATAAGGGCCAAGTTAATAATATTTAGTTAAATTAATATGGTAAATTGTGTACAAAGGGAAATGGATGAGTCTGTATTACAGGAATGGTGAACAGGTAATACAGATCATATGGAAATGGATGAGTCTGTATTACAGGAATGGTGAACAGGTAATACAGATCATATGGAAATGGATGATTCTGTATTACAGGAATGGTGAACAGATAATACAGATCATATGGAAATGGATGAGTCTGTATTACAGAAATGGTGAACAGGTAATACAGATCATATCTCGATTATATAAAACTGCCTGTAAAATATAAATATTTAAGTCAGTATTATGCTGAACATAAGATGATCTATGACATGTATTACAAATATTAAACCTACCTTTAAATATATTTTTTCATAATGTATTTAATTATAAATAAATTTATAAAATGACAGAAATACTTTGTGGACATACTGTTGTTAGTTATTAATAAATAATACATCAAAGTGTCAAACTTTACTTTTATATATTGACTATATCTACTGTGTCATCATTAAGTTTGTTTTAAGTAATAAACAAGTTTTCGAGTAAGTTATTATTAAAGTGAAAAGGATTAAAATTTTAAATTGGTAAATTAAAGCCAGAGCAAAATAATTAATTTATAACAAGACTTATCAGTATGAGTAGAACAAATAATTGTATTTCCCATTTGTAATATATACTGATTTTTAAAATGATTGGTACAAATAGGAACAAAATTAAAACATGTTTATTATCTATATAATAATTATTCATTAAATTGTACCTATATTTAAAAACATAAAACATTAATGTGGGTTATGTAACTTGTCATTATGAAAACCATCATTAATAAATTTACTTAAGAATAACAATAATATAAAGACAAGCTATAAACAGCTATGTCACATAATGTTAAAATCATCCACTTTATCATAAAACATTGTATGTACATATTAAATATATTATTAGAAACATGCATAGCAATATCTAATTAAACATATATAATATATTCCTTTAAATATACTATATTTTTCAAACATATGTTCTTGAAGGACAATATTGTTATATTGAAAAACTTGTTTTCTAAGTGAATATTTAAGATTTTTGTTGGAGGTTCCTAAAAATGGGAAACAGGATTGCAACTAAAAATAATATTGACTTTTTAAATTAAAACATAGTATAAATATATAAAAACTTTATGTTTTCTCAAGACAAGGGTAAGTACTGCAATTCGAATTATTTTACTTATTTTCTGTTGATGAAGTCTTTATTTTGAAATAAAGAATATAGGATAAAACAAAAATATATACTTTTTTAATAAATGAAGACCAAAAAAAGTATTAAAATTGTTGAAAATATTTAAGTAGGCCTATCAAAAACTAAATATAGTAAATGCAGCCAATAACCTTATATAATGCATTTTGAAATTAGAAGGAGGTGGCATTCTTTATTTATAACTTAGGGGGGGGGGGGTATTTCTAGAAGGTCCATAAATCCTGTCTTCAATAACCAAAATCTGAACAATTAATGGTGAGGTGAACAGCCAAGCCTCTAAATAAGCTTTTAGTGCAGCTTACATGTTTGTGTTTTATAGCTAAGAATGCATTTAAAGTAATCATCTGTAAAAATCAGGATATTAAATAAAAAAAAGTTAAAGTTAAGATACAAAAACAAGACAATCTAACAAAATTAAAAAATTGGGACTGTACCAAATAAATGAATATTACAATTTATTTTATAAAATAGCAGCCAAAAAAGAAATAAAATTATAACATCAATCATACATAAGACAGGCATCAGAGTACTTAATATACTACACAGGCGATTATTTTGAACCTATTATATTAGTTTTTTTACTAATTTTAGAAGCTATGTATTTATATGTATATAATACTAAAAATAATGTAAATTTTCAAAGTAAATACAATAACTTTATGTATCCTTTTTTAAATATGTTCTTAAAACAACAATGGAGGGTTTGTCATTACAGACAAGTAAACCCATTTAGGGTCACCAGACCTTAACTTAGCACAGCTGCTAGCCAGGAAAAACAGGGGAGTCCAAGGGTGGGCTTAAACCAGTTCTGATACAACACCCTTCACATCTGCAAACTAGTATCTTAACTACTCTGTCATTCCCATTCATCAAACTTATAATATTTTAGAAGATTTCAAAATATTATATTTAATATTTTAGTAAATCTTAAAAGTCAGAAAAATCTCATGCTTACTAAGATTTGTGGTTTTCATTATAGAAACAAAATTTATTATTCCATAAAAGGAAATTAACTTTAATAATTGAATTAACATTTGAAATATATATATATAAATATAATTATGTATTAATTAATATTAACTATACTTATATGAAATATTATGTTTAGTCCACATAAGGATATTTTTGACTATAAATACTTTTATTCTTAGCATTATTAAGGGAATAGTTATTAAATATTACATTATTAATAAAGATCTTTAAATAGTCCCCATTATAGGTTTCTTAAATTGTAATTTTCTAAAATTAAGGATTAGTGTAATGTTTTTAAAAATTTTTATCAGTAAAAAGAAATTTAATGTTTTTAATTCCTTATTTTATAAATATGTTCAGTAATACAAAATATTACAATATATATTGTTTATCTAAAAATAAAATGTTATTTCCTTATAATTTGAAAATAAATAGAGCCATAATTTAAATATGTTTAAGGTCAAGAATGTAATAAACTATTAATATGAGGATATAAAAAGGAAATTCATTACAGTTAGGTTAGATTGTATATTTAAGTCAGGTCTTGGTGTAAATATATTCTTATATAAATATTTCTTGGACTTACTTATATAAATCTTATTAGTATAGAGTTATATTGTTATATTTAATAAGATATTAATTTTGAAAAGTATAAACATATTTATTATATAGTTTTTTCTAACATAGACTATATAATAAATTGATGTGTTCAATAATGAAGTAAATTAATAAGAATAATATACAATAATTTTTTGTTTTTGGCTTTGATAAAGATGTAATATAATTAAATTGATTCAAAATAGTATACTATTTTAATGTTTTCTATATTTGTTCTGTTATTTCATTTTAACTTTTACTTAAAGTTTAAAATATTTAATATTATGAATTCTTAATTTTAAAAAATATATTTTATTTTACAAAAAATAAATGTTAATAATTAGGAAACTTTGTTGTATTTACAACTATTTCAAGACCATAAAATCGATTAACAATGTGTCAGTACTGGCATAATGTGTAATTTTTTTTAGAATTAGACAAATTTAATCCTAAGGCATATACAATTAGGCATGGACGTAGTCAGTCTTTATTTAATTGTATGCACAGCAATGGACGTAGTCAGTCTTTATTTAATTGTACGCACAACATTTTCATAGTCAGTCTTTATTTAATTGTATACACAACATTTTCAGGGCACAATAAAATAAATAAAATGGGCCCTTTTGTTAGACATACAAAGGCCAACATTTTTCAAAATTTAAAAAAAGTTATTTTTTTCCAGTCTTTATTTGTATTTTGTTGGTTAGGTTCCTTAAAAAAGGGCACCAGTCTGATTTTGAATTGTACGCACGTGCGTTTGTGCGTTATGTGTGTGCGTACAGCTGGGCTCTACGTCCATGGGCCCAAACAAAGTATTGAATAAATTTTTCATCAATGCTTGCAAAGTCATGTGTCATTAGATCCTTTTACAATTTTTAAAATCTTATTATATTGATTTAATATATATAAGATTTCATTTACAAGTAGCATTCATCTATTATAGCTTTTACTATAAGTATCCTTAATGTTCAATATCTATTTCAGATATAAATTATTATATTGTGTCCTTCTGGCCGTTACAAATATATATTTGCATATATAACCAACATTATAAATAAAATTATAAAACAGTTTTGAATTGTTTGTTTAGTGTGTTCTAGAAAAATGTTGCCTTGCCTATTACGTTGTCGATACCATATGTAATTATTTTGATTCTGTTCCGTCAACTTTAGTATAAAACAATTTTCACTGTACATATTGTATACTACAAAATATTCTTTTACTTTTTGTAACATATTTTACAAGTTCTTATAAAATGTTAATTTATTGTCTAGTTTGTGTATTTTAGTACACTTTTATGTTATTTTTATTCAATTTAACGTGTTGCTTTACATGACATAATATTTTGTATATATATATATATATATAGTTTTTATAAACATATGCCGCTGTTTATTTTTTAATGTGTTATGCAAAGCTTTAACAATTGAATTTTCCTATTTTATACCTTTCAATTAACTTTTTTATTGCTGCATAAACAAATCGAGGTAAAAAAAGAGTAGCGCAAACCATGTTTTTAAAGTTACGCATATAATCGTTTAAAAAGAAGAAATATAATCTGCATGTCCTATTGTAAATAATTAATGTATACAACATTTAGGCGTTTAGTTGATCTTACTTTATGCCAATACTATCTATCCTTTTAACACGCCAATAAACTAAACAAGGTAGCTATTTCATTATAATTAGGCAATTTTATTTATTAATCAGATTCTTATTAAATAATCCGGAACGGCAGACTTTTAACATGTTTTAGAAAGTCACGTCAACTAATATTAAATTTAGAGTGTGAAAGCAGAATATAAGTATATTAAAAGTTAGTATTCTAAATTCCTGCCCTAAAGCTTCTTCAGCAACATTAATTAATTGATAATATTATATGATAAATATTATAAATATTAAGTATTCATTGTATATATTTTTAAACTACTTATATAAAAATTACAAAATTATACTTTTGTTAATGCACTTATTGTAGACGTGATAGAGTATTCACAACGAATTTATTAAAACTAATATAACATATATTTGCTGATATCTTTACTATTAAAAATTCGAAAATAGGGGCTTCTTATAGATCATCGATACCCAGTAGCTTCCTACATAAGTTTCTTCATTATCAAAGTTACCTAAAATTTATATTTTGAACATGTTATCAAAAATATACAACAAATTGTGAATATATATGTTTATTAACAAAAATAACGTTAGTTCAAATAGAACACCGTTAATGAAATGACAAATAATTTCAATTGTTTGCATCAAAATATGTGGCTATAGAAAGCTGCAAAGAATAAAAATAGATGTAGACATTTGAAATTTATATGACACCATAATGCTACAAAGCAATGCAAAATTAAAAGAAGGCTTATCGAACAGTAATGAGATGATAAGAGAGTTTAAAAAAACATATTTCATTTTGAAATACATTGAAGAGTATTATAACACTATTATATACAGTAGCTGCCATATGAAAAAGAATACAACAAATATAAAAATATTGGAGTATCATATCCCGCATATAACGTTCATTGGTCCAAAGTAGGACATAACATTTAATTTTAATATTTAAGTATAACTCATTTGAAAATTAATTGTGCTAATTAAGTAAAGAGAATCTTAAATTGGTATACTATAGAACCGAAAGTATATGAGTTATCGAGGCAGACTATACGATGAAGCTAAAACAAAAGATTATAGAGAACATAGTAGAATATAATTGAAACTACGCTATATGCGGATAATACTGTAATGTATAGAAAATATCATAATAACAGTCTAGTTTCATGAATCAGTAGTTACATATTAGGAAAATAATTTATTATTTAAACAAATCCAATGCTAATAGGGCTTAGGATACAGCACTGTATAATATAAAGCAACTGAAACCCTTTTTTACTAACTTAAAATGATTTACCTATTGCTTGAACGAAAGATATTGATTATTTTAATTCATGAATTCATAATGTTTAAATATTTAAATATGAGAGAAAAACTTTTTTACACTTTTCAAAAAGCAAAGAAATACAATAACATGTTAGAAATAAAGTTTATCATACAGTATAATGTGAAATAGTAAAATAATACAGAATGTCAAATATATTATTAGATAACTAGGATTTTTCCAAATACAAGAAAAATTAATAATTATAACTTTTTGTTTTTATAAATATTTTGATAATCATGTCGATAGTTGAGATTTTTCCTTCTCGTATAAATCTAATACTGATACAGTTTATATATTGAATAAAAGCATGAAACTTTACTATAACGATTGTTTTTCCAAAAATGAGATCACCCATTATTATTGTCAAAACAAATATAGAAATTTTCAGGGAGTCGATTTTTTTAATGAACTTAGTTTGTGTTCGTTTGTGTTCGTTGATTCCACCGAATATGACAACGTGTATCTCCTGAAATGTAAAACGAGCAAAACAACTGTTGAAATTGAGCAACACGATATATGCATTAATATAGAAAATCAATAACCTAAGTAATTGTATGAAAATCATTGTATAGCAGCATTTATTGTTGACGGTCGTAACGATAATATGAAAACTTGGGATTTTGTACAATAACTGCAGATTTAGCAATTCTTTTTATGCGATATATGTTGTTATACCACAGATTAATTTTAAAAAGGTATAATCGTAGTATTTATTTATTTTACAGAATAGGGAGTACTGTATATGTATACAATTTAATTAAAATAAAAAACTAAAGAAATATTCATTTTTATTCTCAAGAAACTTGCTTCACTCGTTCAATAAGAAAAAAACTCAAGAATGTTAATGTTTATGAATCTTGTAGTAATGCTAAGTAAAAACCAATCTGCTAAAAAAACAATATATATTTATAGCTACGTTTATCTATGAAAAAATATATCAATCGTGTGTGTATATATTGGATAAATGCACGATTTCTTCTTATAGCGAGAATAAAAAAAAACTATATTTGCTGTGAAATAACGGTTTATTTATCTAAACAATTTTTGTTATGCAGAGATAGAAAAGCTGTGATATACTAAACGTATAATGCTTGATTAGCCTTTCGCCAGTAAACAAACGTACGGTTCGCACCTTATTATATTCCTAAGGTGCAGTACAATTTACATATAGTATAATATTATAATCTATACTTTTGCATTTTTTAAAAGACTAAAAGGCTTACAATAATTGGATAAAATATAATGAAACATTATAATTTAGATTTGAATAAAATAATATTTTATGATAAAAATTTGATATTACGAAACTAAAAAATAATATTAACGCTATAGTAAATCATTATATTATGAGATTTTAGCATGTTAAATATAGCGTACCTTAACTGTTTGTGAATAATTATATAAATAATTTAGAAATAGGTAATTTTTTAATCGATGTAAATAAAAGTAAAAAAATATTTAAATAGATAATTAGATAGTTATCAATCGTGACACATAATGTTATGTAAAAATAGTAAAATTTACACCACTGACACTGTTGCTTCAATAACGCTGCGAACTTTGGTTGCGGTTTCCTCTTTTAAAGTTTCGATAGTCACTTTTTGTGTTTGGAATACCGTTAAAACTCCGACAACATCTTGGAGACTGTACATGTCACATCTACTTCCAGTAAAACCATGTTTACATCTGTAAAAAAATAAAATAATATTATAAGCTTCATATCATACTTCTATTAGATGTATTTTAAATATTGATATAAAGAAGACACCATAATAAATCTCCTTACAATTAAAATAATACAGTTTACAGTGACGTTATGCTAGTAATTATTTTTAAAAATTAATTATTCGTTATATTTATGATGTATTAAACGTTTTTAACCAAATAGTAGAAATTGTAGAAATTATAGAAATTGTAGTTCAAAAAAAATAATTATGGATTATATGTAAACCATGCTTAAAACAAGTTAAAATAATTATTATACAAAGTATAGTGAGGAGTTAATATGTTTTCACAGAGCTCATGCTCAACTTTCTACTGTAGTTTGCAATTTAACACACCCGCCAAATAAAATAAAATAATGTTTCCACATATAAATAGCATTGAAACAACGCAACAGATATATTTCAACATCGTCAAAACTTATTTTCAATCATATATAATTATTCGTCTTTTACATGAACAGTTATTTTAAATATATAATAATGCTCTTTTTGAAAAATAATCTTATCAGTAGAAACTACTTTGTAGAAAGCTTTTATTTTTTATACCTTTGTGTTATCTATTACGTTGTCCCATAGTAAAATTATTTCAATAGTTATAAATAATGTACATATGTTTGTTATTAATATATTACCACATTTATTGGAATATTTGCTTTTTAAAATTTTACTTCAAAGTAATAAAATTGGATAAGAATTATAAAAAAAATTGTTTTTGAAGAATGTCCGGCGTTTGATAATGCGTTTAAATAACATATGACACTAACCAAAACATTAATATTATAACAGAATATTAGAATTATTTATATATATATATGAAATGAGATACCCAATATACATTTATTTCACTTTCAATAGTGTTTATAAAATATACAGTTGTAAAAAATGTAGTGTTTTGTAAGTATATTTGCAGAAGTCTTGAGCGAATCAATAGCGGTTAAACATGTCAAATTTGACTTAGAAAGAAAATTAATAGTTTTTTTTAAATAATCCAATCATTATTTGATTTTATATTTGGATGTTTATCAGTTCTAATAATTTTTCCATAACTATTAATATTAAGTTATACTATATATTGTTGACAATTGTTGGTGTCATTCATAGAAATTAACAAATAATGACAGAGTTATGTCTGTATTTGAGAATTCGTTTAAACATTACTTTAAATATGTTTCTTTAATATTGGCCGGGAAAGCAATTTAATTTTTTTATATAAAAACGTAATTATGTAAAAATATTCAAATATTTAAAAAATATTTTTAAAATATATTTATAAAAAAAATGAAATATTAAAAAAAAATAATCACCAGCAACAACTTTTATGAGTGATTTTGTATTTTTTGTATTTGTGAAATAAACTTATTCTATTACTTTCCATTCAAAATAAATGGTTAAAAAACTTTACAAATAGAGTTTGATACTAAATGACCAATAAGAATTATATAATTTATTAATTTTCGGATATGTATTTAGTAAGTATTGCTTGTGCTGGATGATATAATATTCCGGCACACATTTTTGTGTTTTCATATAACAGCAATTCATAGATTCTGGCACAAATATTACAACGTTGACTTTTACGTAAATTTTTTTCATGCAGTTTTCATTGC
Source organism: Coelogynopora nodosa (assembly GCA_034780555.1). Classification (NCBI taxonomy): domain Eukaryota; kingdom Metazoa; phylum Platyhelminthes; order Proseriata; family Coelogynoporidae; genus Coelogynopora; species Coelogynopora nodosa. Next base: position 7,064 of record JAUZND010062318.1, on the reverse strand, counting down.
TTATAAATCTAGTTATCTTGCTATTTTCATCAGAGAAATTTATATACTAAATTATTTATACATTTTTTTATTTATTGCCACTGTTTCATTGCTTTTTATTTTTGATGCAATTTGTCTCAATTTTACGTTTATTTATCTATATTTATATTATATTTTACGAAACAATGGTCAAAATACTTACACGCATATATCTTCATTAAGTATTTCAACATAATAACACGATAGGCTATTAAAACAGTATTGCGGACTCTTGCAAGCTCTTGCAGTTTGGTTCTTAATATCCATTCTGTTATTCAAACTATCCGGAGTACTTAAAGTATAGGCTTCCGATGGGGTGAATGAAGTATGCATTTGCGAGGTTACCGAAGAATTGATTTTGGTGTCCGATGTGGTCACTGAAGTTGTGACAGTAGAAGCTTTAACTGTATTTTCAGAGGGTATTGTATATGTATGGTTAACAGAAGCATTTGTTGATAATGACGTTACAACTATAGACCCAGGAGTGGTTACAGCCGACTTGTCTGACGAGACAGAAACAGATGACTTTTCTGAACTAATTTTAGAAATTAAATCTATAATATTTTTCTTGATTTCAGGGGTAGAAGTAGTTGTAAGATTTTCTGCTGAAGTTGTTACTTTTAACTCCAATTTCGATTTTTGGGACGTCTTCTGAATAGTTGTAGGTGTGGTTTTTTCGACATTTTCAAGCGTAGGTTTTTTTCTAATGGGAACTTGTTGGGTAGTTGAAGAAGGTTCAGATGTAGTGTCTGGTGGATGACTTAATTGGACAATTTTTTTACTATCATCCATATGTTTCAAATCATTGACAATAAAATCAGGAGTGTCGACATCTTCTTTTTCAGCAGATCGCTTTGATCGATTATAACGATGTAACATACCGAAATCATTAGCGCCTGAATATATAATCGTGTTGAGGCAAACTTCGTTCTCACAGTCTCGCAACAGTCGAATATTTCTTTCCTCCTTGACTCTCTTGAGAATTATATCAAGCCAATCACTACGTTTACGCATAATTTCGAGAATTTCTTCTGAATTTTTGTCCACAAGTTCTTCGATCTGATGAGGATCTAAACTGACACGTTTTGATATTGTTCCAGGATAGGTTATTTCTATTAGAGTGGACATAGCACATAATGTTAAGCATATGCTATTTACACTAAAAAATAGTAGTGTCATCTCTTAAGGATTTAAGATGAATAAAACTATCTTCTTCAAAGAATATTAAATCACCCAGTAGTGAACAGTTATAAAATTGAGTCAAGATTATATTAATGTTAACAGGTTGCTTCTAATCACATACACACCGACTTTAACTAATCAAAATAAACTTTTGGAAATTGTATATTGACGATTCAATAGCTCTTGTAATGTGAAGTACAAATTTTAACCACTAAAATAATTTTAACAGAATTTTTTGCGATTAGGATCATTCCTATTTACTTAAATAGAATTAGAAGCCATACAATTTATTACTTTAGCATGCAACCAATCACAGACAGCATCGCATACTATAACAGTCCTTTTGAGTGCCAAATATAAAACGTCGCATTATGGTCATTTAGTATTAGTATTCGTATTCAGTTATTAATTATTATATGACAAAGTAGGATGTAGGGAGGAAGTTTACAAATTGAACATGGCTAAAACTATTTATAAAACTTATGCAATATTGAAACGTAAACAAGATATATATGATAATAATATTGTGGTTTTACATAATATAGTAACCAATGTATACCCAATTTTACTTAAATATAAATGTCATTTATTACATAAACAAATTATTCAAACTATATAAATGTAATGTTTCCGGTTTAAAAATATAAAGAACAAAGGTGTATCGGTGCAAATCGTTGGTATAATTGATAGTAAAATAATGGATAAATAACTATTCAAGCGGTTAAACAAGTTTTTTGTTATTAAATATTATAAATAATATATATATATAATTATCATTTATGTTTTATTTACTAAATATTACAAATATATTTAAATAATTTATTATAATATTAACAATAACAAATTTATTTATTTTTTAAACAATTCATATTTGAGTATGCCAGAAGCGATTGTTGCAGAAAGTTTATATTAATAACGACAAGTATATAGATAGCAGACTACCAAAGCCCAGTTTAGCTTTATATGGTTGTAGTATGTTTAATAAAAAGATAGATGTTTTAAGTTTAGATTTAAAATTTAATTTAAGATTTAAGAAGATTAGGTGGCAAGGATCTACATAGCTTAAAATTATTTATAGTATCTTAATATAGATCTATATTTGCACAAAATACACCGCGATGTAACGATTTCTTTAAAATAAACCTCATGGAGTATAAATATCCTGTCTTCTGTAATCACTTGTATAAATAATTATGCTTTCGTTTAAAAAGAATGAGTCAATAAAAATATTAATTATGAAAAATAATTAGTACTCTTTGAATAAAATGCAAACGTAAATTAAAAAGTGGATTTGCATTTTTCTGTAAATTAAATTAACAAATAATTACTATTATAAAAATGCATTTGATGAATCAGGGTTTTTGTCTAAACTAATATTTTAAACTGCATAATTAATAATTGAAGCACAAGACGCCTATTCAATATTTAAAAAATTATTAATGTAATAAGATAATCGCTAATAATTGAAACTTATAAATACAGAAATAAAGAAAAACACAGATTATTTTATTATATATTGGAGTTTTTACAATTCAATTCTATATAAAGTTGCAGATTTGTATTGCGTATAATCCACATATTCTACATGTGCCATAAGTTCTAATTAATACATGAATAATTTTAAATAAATATAACACTAATTGATTTTTGGATAACTTATAAAGCGAAGTAATTTGAGGTTGTGAAAGTTCCAATATGAACAATAAAATACTAAAATAAAAAAGGATAAGCTAATAAAATAATCGCTGTACATTTTTGAGTTTTATAATTGGAAATTCTGTTTATCACATTATTTTTTGTTACATTTTATATTCTTGCTGCTTTCAACAGTCAAAATGCGTATAATACACTAGGTTAGTTAAATATTATCTTATGCTTTTACGAGCTTAACGTATTTTTTACATTTTCTACATGCTAGAAAAGTAAGCATGAACTGATTAGTGTCGACATTATTTAATGAATAGTCACATTGATGCCCAAAATTCAATACTATAGCTATCTTAATATATTTAATCGTAAAAATCGAACGGGTTAAAATTAATAAACTAAGCTCAGTGAACCATATAATTATAGAGCGATAAACTGATTTCTAACGTGAACGTGGGGTCAATTTTGAACGGGAAACAATCTGTCCAATATTCACATTGAAAGAAAAATGTAATATTTCTGAAATCATTTATTAATTTTTGTTTTGATATGTTCTTTCAAATAGGATATATTATGTTGTTCTGCGACGCATGGTTCAGAATTCAATATGTATAATACGATGGTGTCTTTTTATAAGTTGCAACCAATTTATAGTACTTAGAAATATGTATACTTATAAATATATTATATAGTAAGTACAACAAAAGTATTTAAAAAGTTATATTTTTCTAAAATCAATGTTAAATATATGATTGAGTTAGGTTCAATATTTTAATCATACTAAACTAATTAATAGCTGAACTGAATGATTTAAACATTGATACTATACGGAAATGGAAAATTTATTTGGGTTCGTAGATTATGTTTGAGAATAGATGTGTTCTAAAAATCCAAACATAAATTTCGAGCAAGAGTTTCGAAAGAAGTTTGAATTTCCCGCTATCTCGCAGAGTTTTAAAATGAAACAACATTCTTAAAAGAAGTCAACACTTATTAGCGAGTTATTATTACCGTTGACTGCCACCTTCATTACGTAAATAAAGTCAACTTCTGATACATATCTTTCTTGAATGGATCGATGAACTGGTTACTCATAGTAGACACCTTTTTTTACCGCACATGACGACTTTCAGACATCACCCTTACGTAGTTTCTTAAACATAAGAGAGTAATACCTAATAATAATAATGCAAGTGATGTTTTTGCTGAAGCATCGCAAATAGCTTGAATAGGAAATTTTAATGAATCGCGGAATCAACTAAATGCAGAACAAAATACAATTATACTCATTTCTCAGAATAATTGATTTATCCATTGTCTACCATGATAGAGTAAGGATTGGTTTGAAGTTACAATTTTAGTAAAACTTCGTTAATATATTTCGCATAATCAAAGGATGTAAGTTCCGTTATGCAGCTTTGATTTAATATTTTGAGCAATCTCGTTATCTTCGAATGCATTTTTAAAATTGTATTTCCAACTGAATAGAAATGATGTATCTATGCATGGAGGATATAAACTTACATTTTTCAGCTGATTTAATTGTTTGAGCGATAAAAAAATTAATTTAGGAATCTTTGCCAGATTCAAGCAGATTTGCACAAAATTGAGTAAAAATCGAGCAATCGCGCAGCACTAAGAGCTCTGATTTTATATTATAATTAATTCAAATCTATTAAAAATTATATAATATCCACGTTTTAAAATTTGTTTTAAAACGATATTTCTTCCCCATAATATATATCCGTTGACAACATAATTTTGTCAAAATTTCAAGACGTTATAACGAGTAAATAGGGCATAGTTTTTCTTAAAATAAAAAGATAAGAAATACCTTGAAATTCTAAAATAACCAATGATTAATGTGCACAGTCGGTATATTTGTAGGTGGTCAAACTTTAACCTTGACTGTAAGGATTAAACTATAACAGATGTAGATTTAGAATGACCTCCAATAAATAATGATTAATGTGCACAATTGGTGGACGGGGAACGTATTTCTCAATCGAAATTTAGACTAGACAGAACAACTATGACAAAAACATGAGTCATGTTTCATGGTTACCTGGTGGAATGTAGCCCCTCCACTAAACCATTTAGACATGAACATAATGCAGCTAAATTAATGCACGCTATTTTAGACTATAATAGTTTGGTTAGTAAATTTGCGAGGACTAAATAGTTTATCAGAGTATAAACATACTATTTGAAAGAGCAGTCAATTTCACTACGTTTCATCATATTTAAATGCACTTAACCTTAGTTTACTGTGATTTTCACAGCACACTGGAAATATCGTTCTTAATTAAATATACCATTTAAACCAAACCTTAGCCGCACGATCCGTTTTTAGAAGTCTGGCTGAGTGGTCAAATTGACTAACCAATGTGGTAGTATGTGGTTAAATTTGAACCATAAATATTTTTATAAATTATCGTGTAACTTTTCGTAGTTTAGAATGTTATTCTAAATGTGTCAATTGTTTTCTAATCAGATATTTAAAGTGTGCTAATTGCAAAATATTATATTTGGGGGAAACAGTGGAAAAAAAAAACTGCTTTAGCCAATTTTTAATCATTAATGACAGAAAGGTTTTGTCATGATTGTCAAGTTCTCCCGATATATTCAATAAAAATGTAATCAAATGCGCAGTGAGAACAATTAAGATTATAATTTTTCTAATCTAAATAATGTATCTAAGTCTCATAAAAACATTATAGGTCTACATAGCCTAACTACCTACGGTTGAAACAGTAAAAAATACAAAATAACCAAAAGAATCATTTGTAATCATGTTTCAGAAAAAGCAAAGTTCTACACGCAATTTCATGTCAACACTGGTTACTTTTTGGCAACAATTTGGATAGTTAACTCAGCACATAAAATCCATAAATAACAAATTTTCTTCATTATATTAATATTTCCCCATGACAAAAAAAACAAATGACAATTGAAAATTTAGAAAATTATGGTAACAAACTAACAAAATATTATCTCTAAAAGCACAGCTAACTAAACCTTTAAATTTGTAAAGCAAATTGAACTAACCAAACAAATTTTAAAAAAATCAAAAAAAATTATATGAGAAAATACAATGTGTATATTAATAATGTACATATTCTTCAACCAATGAAAATGAATAATATGCAGAAGAGAAGAGTAAAGAAACAAATGTGAAGTATAAATAGTACTAGATTGAACAATAGCATGGCCGAAAAAACTATAAAATACAAAAACTGTACACATTATATCAAGCAATCACTGCAATAATTAGTTCGGTGTGAATGTTTGATTTCAGACTATTTTCTTTTGCTAGAAGAACTGGTGGAATTCTTGTGACGAGATGATTTGCTGCTAGAATGAGGGGAGCGAGATCTGGATCGGGATTTCCGACGATAACTGTTGTCCGATGGACTCCGACGTCGACCCTAAAATATACAAAAAATATATAATTAAAAGATAAATATAAATAAAACACAATTTATGCAGGCAATCTATTGCATTTTCTAGGTAGAGATCTACAATAACTACACTGATACGAACACTATTTTTCTACTTTTTACTAAATTTTCGATACAGTTGATAAACTGGGTCATTCCCTCCGGCAACGAAATAATGGAGTAGAAAATTTAAAGAGCAATTCAATAACTATATAAAAAAATACATATACAATAATTATCGCAATTTTTTTATACACAAACCAAAAAATTCAGATATAGTAATAATAAACAAATTAGCTATAAAGTAAGCAACAATTAAATAGGTAAGTAAAATAACTAAACAAAAATTATCTATTGTAACACGTTTCAAAGCCGATAATTAAAATAAACAAGGATATGTTGATCGTGCCTCAAAAATTCTAATTATTAATTAATTATGACCAATGCAATTGATGGGTCAATTAGGTGATATAACTCAAAAATGGTATTTGTAGATTAAATATTTATTTAATTCAGACATAATATAATAGCTTAAAAAATCATGCATTATTTTGAAATAGGTAGTGCAATGTATACAGGGTGAATTTTAAATAACGCCCGATTTTTAACTAAACCACTCACGGTTACAACACATGGTTGAGGAAATGATGTAATGCGTCACCTACAAGTAAGCCCTCGGTGTTCAAGTCGTCGACTAGCAGCTGAGCTTCACATAAAGCCAATCTAGCATACTGATTTTGTTAAAAATTAGACACATGAAAGCATACATGTCACGTC
>JAUZND010062307.1:0-18026 GCA_034780555.1 Coelogynopora nodosa | reverse complement strand
ACTTAAATTGATTTTAGTTAATAATTTGGTGTGCATACGAGATAATCAAATGATTAAGCATATACTTAAACATTTTCCTATCATTCTGTAATAATTTAAACATTTGCTTTACTAAATGCATTTGGTGCATACGGGCCATGGTGATTAAATACTGAATTTAATTTGGAAATAAGAATATAATTTGGAAACATATTTGTTACGTTTCGGCATCTTTCTAATCTATTCAAGTATAATGAATTGCCCCTTTACGTGAAAAAATCTAATTATATCCCTGATTAATTCTATATATAAAGTGAATTTTTCTTATCTCGGTGGTCTGTCTGGTTCGCTGGATATTATCTAGTTAGTCTACAAAATACACTACAACATGTTTTGAAGTTTATATTACCAAAAGATTCATTTATAATAAAGCTAAAAATATAAAAAGAAAAACCTTCAACTGTGTGTGATTGTTCTTCAAAGAAATTAGAAATTAGAAAATACAACATAGTTTATTTAATAAAAGTAAATACAAATAAGTTATAATTAGACTATTTTTCATTTTACAGTGTGATATGCGACATCGATAAGCGACATGTATAGTGAAAGAGTTCTTGAATATAAATTAATTGTCGATAAGTATACCTTGTCAGTTTTCATTTTATTAAATTTAATTTTATTTATCAAAAATTTTTCTCTGAAAAGAAAATGTCGGTAAAGAAAGATTAAATCGGTAAAATATGTATATACAATCAATATTTAATTAGACATTATTAAAGTTAAACTGGTTTGCATATGTAAACTCATATGTTTGGTGAAGTAATATGTTTTATTGAAATATATATATTTACAAAGGATATGATACATTTAATAATTAATATAATTTAATGCAATCTTTATTGTATACATATATATATACATATATACCCACTGTATATATCAAGTTCGTTGCTGACCAAACAAATAATTAGCGAGTTTACAAAACAATGACACTATGTACTATATAAAGTAAATATTATACAAAAGGTCCCATACGTTCACAAACAGTTATTCAGCGGATTAAATAGCTAAATGGTTAAATGATATGTAGTTGTTGATGTTTATATATAATAGAACATTCATTAAGGGGGAAGGTTGATTGGTGGAAGGTAGGTAAGGTAAAAATACATTCGTTTTCTTTGAAAACGTAGGACTCGCCAAATATTTTTGCATTTTTATCAAAATCTATTGTTCCTATTGTCATTAATAAACTGCACATAGAGTTCACTTTCAAAGAGAATGCATCAAAGCATTTCTTGATAACTTGTGTCAACGCAAAGCGTATTATGACGTAATTAGTTAACAAAAAATTAAGAATTTTTCGCAAAATTTGAATATAATTTTCTCCCAACTATTTAAGATTTTATTTTAAAGCTACCAAATTTCTTTGTTGTATTTATAAACAAAAGTTATAAAAAGTGTTTTAAAGCGATTGTGATAATTCCCGTTACTTAACATCATTTCTTCAAGTTGTATCTATTTGCACTGAAATAGTTCCTGTTATGTTCATTAATAGTGATATTCATTTTTTTATTCTCTTCCTTATTAACTTATAACAATTCTATAATAACAGATTCAACAGCTATTTACAACTTTAGGAACACATTGGTGATGTAACAGAGTTTTTGTACACATCTTTTATTGCATAGATAATAATAACAAGCTCTTCATACATTAAGTTTTGCTAGTCTTAACAAACTGCCAAATAAATGTCAAAACTTGTTTTAACACCAATTCTATTTATGAAAAATTGAGTTTTTATTGATCATTTCTAAAATGACAAAATATATAAAATATTGTATTATATATGTAGATGAGCGACATAATTGAAATAATTACATTTTTGCTATTATTTGTCATTTATGGACGGACAATCTCATCCATCAAGAATGGCCACTACATTGTATATTTAAAATGTTGTGACAGCTGGTTTAAATGAGATGACAAGTTAATTTCTAAATGCAATTCCAACTTAAACCTCCTCAATAATTGCTTACATAGTTTTTTATAACGTAATAAACAAAATAATACAGTGTGATAATAGAGAGACTTTCGCAAATAAACATTGATGACACAGTCCATATTTGTGATCTTTCTGGAGATTAGTGATGAATGCTGTTCTTTCCTTTTTTAAATTAAAAAAAAAAAAAAAAAAAAAAATCAAAATATTTTTTCAAAATTTAAATCATCTTGATATTATTATAAATGTGGTTTCTAATTTGGCAACACTGCACTGATAATTTCTGGTCCCCTTTATTTTTGTTTTCTAATTGTTTTGTGGTGGTGTTGAGTCGAGGAAGGGAATAAGATGTGATAATTTCCTGAAATACAATTAAGTTTAACGGTTTAACCGGATTATGTTATAAATATATATATTTGTTCCTATCTTTTTCTATAAAACGTTGTAAACTAATATTTTCCTAATAAAAATAGTTTTTTATTATGTCAAAACTATGACATGGTTGAGATGTTACAATCAAATTGCTATTTATAATGTGGCTAATGTCATGACTAAAGTTTATCATTAAACAATAAAAAATAAATAAAAAAATATATAAAATGTGTGTTTTTTATGACACCACAGATTATATTTGTAATATTTTAAATTAACAAAAAACTTTTAAATTAACCAAGTTTAAAAATATCTATATATTTGGATATATACTTTTAAAATAACAGCTTATCAACATTGGTGCTATTGTGACAACCTCCATATATGACGAAACATATGACGTATTATAGTATGACGTAGACAGAACATTTATGACGTAGTCAGAGACATATATGACGTAGTATGACATAGTCAGAGACATTTATGACGTAGTATGACGTAGTCAGAGACATCTATGACGTAGTATGACGTAGACAGAACATTTATGACGTAGTATGACGTAGACAGAACATTTATGACGTGGTATGACGTAGACAGAACATTTATGACGTAGTATGACGTAGACAGAACATTTATGACGTAGTATGACGTAGACAGAGACATCTGTGCTGTTTATCCAATCTAACTTGTTTTCCGACAGTCAGTAAATGCAGTCAGTATCAACTATTCCTTCATACTCTTTTAATGATGCAAAAATTATTGTTAACAGGCAGTCTTTAATACATTTTCTAAATTCCAAACGAAATTCTACATTTTTCGCACCGTATAAAATATCTGTATGATTTTATTAGGAATGTTGATATTAAATGTATTTTGAATGTTCCAGATAGAGAGTAAGTTTTGATTAATTATACATATTTTGGATGTTTGCTTTATAGTGTCACACCTTAAGTAAGTTATATTTCTCTATCATTATTGTATAAAATAAACTATAAATATATTACTCTGAATTCCGAGTTTGTTAATTCTTAACGAATTTAACATTATTTAAAAATTGAAAGTGGAATCACAAGTAGAAACAGTAAACTAAACCTAAATAATTTAAAATTAATCAAAATAGGTTTCAAGAAATAGCTTTTTTAATAGAATATTATCTTTAATAATAATATTGAAAATTCTTTTACATATCTCGTTTTCTCATATTATACAATTAATCACATATATATGTTACTGATTTAAATCATTCTACAAATTTAATTTGGATCCTGATAAATCGTTATATTTTAGTATCGGTTAAATATTTATTCAGTCGTAAGGTCGTTGATTACTGAATTAAATTTAAAACTTTTAATAGTTTAATATAATCATATTAATTATTTGTATTTAATTATATTAATTTAAAATAAATACCAATTATACTTCCCGTTATAGTTGTATTTTATCTTATATACTTGTAAATAGTGGTTTTCGTGTATAATTAAAATCCTAGCGACACATTTTATCGGTAAAGCATATTTTTATTAAGTCGCAATTTCAATTAAATAAAGAAGACAAACTTCATTTAAACAGATAGTATATTAATTACTACCAGTAGGTGTGCTGACAAAACTAATACCAAAATACAAACGAAGCATTTAAAAAAAGGGAAAATCGAAACAATAGCTTTTCGGTCGTTCTATCTCTAAATATGTCTTCTCCACATATTGCTATCTGTGTTTGTGGGTCGTTTGTCCATCAACACATGTATAGTTAACTTTCATTCTCCACATGTTGCTATCTGTGTTTGTGGGTCGTTGGTCCATCAACACATGTATAGTTAACTTTTATTATTTTATTGTGCAATTTATTTAATTACTACATTTACATGAATTGAATAGGGAAGGGTTGTTCGAGGCATGTGAACATGTATGAACTATATATAGATACGGTTATATGTGTATGTATATACGTACGCATATCATATAATTCTACATTAAAAGCATGTTAAACATTATCTAATTAGTAATGATTTATTTTAAAGTGTATTTTTAATTTTCAATTTTACTTACTCAAAATAATTTTCATCTAGATCTCCTATACACTCACGCATACATGCATATATCAAATTTCTTTGCTTTCTAAAAAAATGAATTATTTATAATTGAAGAACAAAACCTGGAAATGCAAGACACCCGTGGAATAGTACACACAATTCGAAATCTGTCATTCTTTAAGCTTTGGATTGATAGAAATTATTCAAATTTCAATCCGGGAGCGCGAAACTGAACAAATATTTGATGGAAGCGTGATGAATGGAAAGTTGAAAAAATTATAAAATTTTTAATATTTCACATATTATGTTTTTTATATTAATATATGTTCCAACATGCTGTCAACTTTGATAGAACCACTTAGAAGTAAATGTATCCTACTATTTTCACCAGTATCATGCTTCATCATAGCATGTATATGTATTATTGTAAAATACCCAGTTAAATGTTTTTTAATTTAATTCTAAGCAGATAGTTATTCAAAAGAAAGAAAATCAAATGACGCGGCGGTACATGGGCTAATAACGAATGTTGACCTGTATTAGAGACAAGTTACAATTATTGTGAGCAAATGTATCCCTTTTTGAATGCAGAAAATCAATCATTATTTCAGCCATGTATCTACTGTATGTTACTACACTGTGTTTGACATTATCGTATAGAATCAGATATATCAGCAGGTACTATCCTTAAGTCAGCTTGCTATTCCGATGTTTAAATAATACTTCATAGATTGTAATCAATCGATAATGTGTAAAAAAATTATGTCAAAAATATTTAAGGGGAGGCTGTCACAAAATAGTGTTTTTATACTATTTATAGTTTTACATATACTTAAGACATAAGTTTTATTTTTTTGACATACAGAAACATTCGTTTATTCTTTATTTTCTGAATACGTATACTTTTGTATGTAATACATACATAATACCTTTTTAAAAATGGATATTAAGTGCATGTTTCATTATGTGTTCCTTTTGTGTATATTATATGTTCTTGTGTGTTCCTTATGTGTTTAAGATGTGTTTTGTGTGTTCCTTGTGTTCCTTATGTGTTTTGCGTGATTCTTATAGTATATTTCTGTGTGTAATTATTTTATTTAAATCGTCTAGTGATGAAGATACTTGTATAGTACAATTTCAGCAGAAAGCACGTAATAGATCTAATGCAATATACAATATATACAACACTATATTATTGGCAGATTGAGCCCCTCATGAGTTGAAATAAGGTAGGAATTATAAAAATAGAGACAATTTTTTATGTGAAATATACAATTTTTGAATAAATATAATTACAATCATAAAAATGTATGCTTCGTCAGCAAAATGTCGTTTTGAAATATTTAGATGTCCCCCACACACCATAGAATTTTACTTATGTAGAATTTGATTATTTCGTTATATTTATTCAATAATAATATTTTTTACATCACATTTTGCCCTATTGATCAATCGCAATCTGCCATAATATGTTTTTGTATATATTCATGTAACTAAATCAAAGCAGTAGTTCGTTAACATTTTTAAGTAAAGTAATTCTAATTTCATTACTCTTCTAACCAGTTTTAATTTTCCAATGAAAAATTCACTAAATTTGTAAATTTGTAATTAAATGAAAAACTATAAATTGAACTAGTTTAGAGTATGACCATAAATAAAATTATAAATTTAAACACAATCATTTTTGACATTAAGCAAAAGGGGCAACTTAATTTAATTAGATGTAGGATATATTTCATATTTAGATTTAATTATATAATTGAATTTGTCTTACATATAGTTTGAGTTTAACCTCATCGTTAAATCCTTGCAATTATAAATTGGTTGTAAAATATAGTGTTTTTTCTACACATATAACAACCAGGCTATGCTATAAATCAAAATAATATCCTACAGTGAAATCTTTCCACGTGTTTTTTTATTTTCCATTATCTCAAGACATTTATATTTTACCTCGTTGAAAAGAAGGTTTTTGACTTGTTTTAGATTGTAACACTTATATAGTATATCACCATAGAAATGTGTTGTATATATATAATCATATGAACCTATTGAAATAATCTCTGACGTTTTTGTTATAAAATATGCATATATTAGTAGATATATAAAACAAAATATTTACCTCTAATAATTCTTCATCTGTTTCTAGAAAAATGCCATTCTTTGTATTGATAAGTTGGGCCACACCTGCAAAAAAATGAAAAATCGATTACTATAGGGTTCTTTTCTCATTTTTTTGTTAATCTAATATATATATATATATATATATATATATATATGTATAAGGAGTTGACTGTTTACGCATGATTTAAGGTTCCCCTAGAGAAAATGTATAGATTAAATACATCTAGATAGAACGGTTCAGAACAAGATATTTAATTTCTTCATTATTAGAAACAATATTAATGTCACATTTTTAAACATTTAATCCAAACAGACTCAAGCAGAAATAGAAAAACAAACGTGAACATTTTGAGAAGTTCAGTTGCCATAACTATTTTGTGATAACCAACCTTTAGAAATTAACAAAAATTCGATACGACAAATATAGCCAGATTGAAATATATTTGCTTTGTAAAAATAGTGTATAAATGTAGAGGTGTGGTCACTGTTCTGCAAATGTATTAATTTATTTTGATTAAATTGTCCTTTAATTAATTAAGAATCTAAAAGTATGCTGTAATTGTTCTCTAGTTCTCCATATTAATTAAATAGTAAGAGTTTGTAGTGATTGTTCGATAGTATAATACTAACATATTAATTACGTGAAGGATAGCAGTCCCTAACAATAGGATATTGTAATAAGATTGATGATTCTGTAGAGATGGGTTGCTATTTGAGTTTTATAACTGAATGTGTGTGGAAAATAAAACAGGAATATTTGTTAACAATATAATGCAGTAAGAATAATTTGAGATTATATGTCAAACTAAAATGAGTATAAAATACTAGAGAACATTAGTTAAATTTATTCCTAATACACAAACAAAAATAATAAAAACAGAACAAAGATAAAATTAATTAAAATTAATCAAAAGCAAATTTGTAAAAAACAAGACAATATCGTTTTAACTAAAACCAACAATCTGAATAATCTAATACATAGATATGCTATATTGTCCTAAAATTAAAATCCCTGCAAAAAACATTAATCATGAAACATACCAATTAAAAATAACGTATATTATACAGTTTAAAATAAAGTTTTGAAATAATATTCCAATGGGTTAATGTTGATATTGTATAAATCAATTGAATGAAATTACCCATTATCCTATTCTCAGCATCACGTATCGGCTTGCAGAGTAGACTCTCAATTCCAATCTGAACATAGAAAAATGAGATATAATCTCGTTAGCAGTTTAGACATCCAATCTTTTTAGCATAACATTGTTGCATTGAAACAATTATTTCACTAAAATAGTAAAGGAAATACTTATTCAAAACGATAGTTCACTTTCAGTCATTTTGGGAGAGAGAAGAGTTCTGGTTCACAATAGTTTTAACTTGGAGAGCTCACGTACTACTTTGAAGTTTTAAATGCGATAGAAATATTTTATTATAAATTATATATGAAGTACATTATATATGTCACATTATTTATTATTTTTGTTGACACATTACTGTAAGTTTCATTAAACGTTTTAAAAGTTTACAATAAACCAAACAATATATTATCAAAGATATTTATAAGATATTAATTAAATCACGTAAACATGGAAGCCCTCTTCCTATATAAGCTATTAAATGTATTAAAAATAATATTTTTTGAATTATTCTAATTATATATTATGTTGTTTATATATTATACTTATATTATAATTATGCAAAGAGTATTTCCTTTGAAATGATTGCATACATTCGTTACTAGTCATAACAAACAGTTTATATAGTTGCTAAACCATAGACAATAATAAAATAATTTGGCTTTTTAATTTAAAATTAGATTAATGCCTTACAATAAAAAATGTAAATAATTACACGATTCATAATTAAAAATGTATCTGACAAAATAAATAAGATTTAATAAATTACCTTTATTGTAATGAAGTGATTATTAACTGAACGAATTCTATGAATATATACAAAAAATAGTGAGATGAAATTTCTTTCAATTTAGCATATAATTATATTTAAAATGTACCGTAATACAATACTTAATATTAAAAAAAATCTAATATTCAAAAAGGTATGATATGGAAACACCATATTTCATAGTTAATATTATCAACATATTCATTCTTTAGCAGAAACAATTTTTGTATTTAAAAGAATTTATTTTACTTTATTTTTTATCATTTCGTCTCTGTAGATATGTTATTCTCAAATTACATTATCTGCTTTTGTATAGTATTAAATATCACTAATTCTAAACAAAATATTTGAGACGAGTAATTTTTAATTTTAGTTATTTTTAAATTATTGCCGCAGCAAACACTTTTATTTTAATAATCACTAATGGTAATTATGACAATTTTGAAAACATTTTTATGGATTCATTTGATCAGAGTAGAACTTAAGTCTTCCGATATAGGTATAAAAAATGACACTTATTGCGCAATACACCGCTGGCGCATCTTGACAATTTACGCAAATAAACTTGATATTTTTAGGTGTAAAATAATATTTTACTCATTCATTTATGGTGGAACCAAAGTGTTAAATATATTAACACACCACTGACTGAAATATATTAACACACCACTGACTAAAATATATTAACAAACTACTGACTAAAATATAATAACAGACTACTGACTAAAATATATTAACACACCACTGACTAAAATATATTAACACACCACTGACTAAAATATATTAACACACCACTGACTAAAATATATTAACAGACTACTGACTAAATATATTAACACACCACTGACTAAAATATATTAACAGACTACTGACTTAACTATATTAACAGACTACTGACTAAAATATATTAACAGACTACTGACTAAAATATATTAACACACCACTGTCACTTTGTCGAAGATTTCAATTCTATTGTGTCCTTTTATTTTGTATGAAGTGTAATTGATACTCCATCTCGCTTAGTAATAAGTCCTGATGTCTGGATTATATACAATAAGGTCAGTTACCAACATAATTGACACAAAATAAATTACAGTAGTTGTACATAACACAGACAGGACATTTTATTTACAATTAAAGATTATGAGCTGATTTATGGTTTACATTTAATTATTATATAAACCGGAAGAAAAGAAATATCGTCTTCAAAGTTTATGTTATAAATAAGGTTCCATATACTGTTGTACAGTAAATTTGAATGGAATTCTTATTAAACAATCTAATCTTGTGAACATACATTTTATCTGTGACAGTTCATTATCATTTTATACAAATATGAACATTTATTTATAGGTAAACAAATAATTTTGTATTGTATATATTAGATGACATGTACATACATCAAGGGAAAAACTTTCGTACACTGTAATTCAAGGGCAATACCCTATTTTTTAGCCAAACTAATTCCATAGCTACGTTTTCGGGATTTGCACAGTTGTTATCTACTTATATACAAAAATGAGATAAAAATTGTTTAATTTAAAATAAAACTAAAATAAAATTGATTAATTTGAATAACTAATTAAATTTTAAAATAAAATAAAATAGCGGATACAAAATTGTGCACATTCCATCCATTTGAGTAATAAAGTAAACATAATTTTGTTTATAATGAAAAAGATACATATACATCCTCCATATATTTTATATTATCTGGAAGAAATTGAATAATTCACAAAAGCATTTTCACAGATTTTGGTCCTCAAATCTTCAATGTTTGCTCATATATTATTTTATGTTTTCGTGTTATTAAAAAGTTATTTTCATTCCACAAATTGTCTGCTTCAGTATCCCTTATTCATGGTTTCTTCTTTGTTGAGGTATTTCATTATATACCCCTAAAATGATTACAACACGCGATAAATTGATTGGTCATTGATCGTTAGTTCTATATCCCTTATTTTTAATAATATTTTTTCTATATAATCCATTTTTCCTTCATTATAGCATAAAATCCGTAATTCATAATATAATTGTGTCATTTAACACAATTAAAACAAATTTTCCGTGAATTATATGTCACTTAATTGTAGTTTTTCCGCTCAACTTTTTATGATACCAATTAGAGTAGAACTGCCATAGTGGGAATGGCAAAAATACAACAATTCTAATCTGCTTTTAATCATGCAGTTTCGACAGGAAATGAATTCATACAATTATATTGTGAAATGCTTAATAGGTTAGTTTAAAAAGTCGTTTTCCTTTTGTTGTTGACTGGCACCAAGCTATTAAAGGAATGTCTGGTATTACTCCACATCGTTTCATTCCTTTACATATATATACCCTTAAATGTAAACTATCTTTTTTCAAAACTTCCTAATGCTGTTCCCCATTCATTTTTCTCAGATTCGTGTCAAAAGCGATTTTCTTGATAAAAAGGAAACCTTTAAATTTCGTATTCGTTATAACTATATCAGCGCTTTAGATGCCGCAGCTATTTGTCCTACTTTTTCTTATAAAACGTTTGTTCTTATTAAGCTAATGAACAATGTACAGTAAAACAGCAAAACCACTGATTAGAGACAGATGAATATATCATTTATTGTACCTGTTGTGGTGAACTAAAAGTTCGACTAGCATATTAGACACTTTTATGTAACCATATATTGACTATATACAAGTAAGCTGATGTCATATAATATATTATAACAGAAATATAACAATCATCCGTCTAAAGAAATCAAGCTGGCATTAAAGAATTGAAAGCATATTATTTGGACTCAAAACAAAGGAGGTAGTATGATCATATTCAAATGGAAGCATATTATTTGGACTCAAAACAATGGAGGTAGTATGATCATATTCAAATGGAAGCATATTATTTGGACTCAAAACAACGGAGGTAGTATGAGCATATTCAAATGGAAGCATATTATTTGGACTCAAAACAACGGAGGTAGTATGATCATATTCAAATTGAAGCATATTATTTGGACTCAAAACAACGGAGGTAGTATGAGCATATTCAAATGGAAGACAATTTCTTCGCTAGTTCATTAAACTCTAAACAGGGTATAAATGGGAAAAAATCGAAGTGATATGGTAAAAAAAAATTCTGACCTCTTCAAAATGTTATGTTTTATCATTTTAATTTATTATTTGCATTTCCCTTTTAATTTCATTTTAGCCTAATTTAAAAATTAATTCAAATTGTTGTATTTATCAATTATAATATTGTTATTTACTAATTCGGACTTTAATTTAATTTCTTGATAATGATTACTTGACATCGAAACTTCAAATAAAGTTTATTTTAATTAAATATTAGTTTTGATCAAATTTTCAACTAATTAACATTAATTTTTTACACATTGACCACTGCTAATCTATTTGTCATAATATCATATAGTCTAGTATCTCGTATGTTAACAATATATAAAAGAAGTTTCGCGATAAAAAACACACATTCCAATTACAATTATGAATTGTTTGTCACATCTAATTCACGAACAGTGGTTTCAATTGAATAAAACAACAAAATATGTTTTAATATTTGTAAAAAGCCGACAGTTTTGACTTTATTAACAATTTTTACATCATATTGGTCAACTATTGTCCATAGATTGTCATACTTGGAATAATTTATTTATTTTTGTTAAAAAGTAAAAGTCATGACCCAAACTTTGGACCATTGACTATTATAATTAACCCTCTCATTGCGTTATGACTCAAACAATGGACATACAATAGGCCCTATACGCTATATATTGTAGCTACTAAACAGAATAAACTGTCCTCAAGTGGAGATCTTTTAAACGCGTGTGTTATTCGCATTTCTACTAACAAAAGTTATTAGAAATTATCGGTAAATCTCATTTACTCTAACTAATACTTTTTTGATAAAATCATATAAAAGTATACCTGATTCGATTTAATATATTTCCGTTGCCACTCATGTGCACCTCATTTATTGTCGTATTTTGTGATGTTATTGTCAGTTTACACTATCTTATTTGTTCTCTGCGACAAGAACAAATAAATAACATTACTTTTAGATTCGGTCACATTAAATCCGGGAAAATGAAGCTATATTTATGAATGGTCGGCTTAAAATAAAATGTATCGAAAGAACATTTCATGATGTGAAAATTGGCTTATTTTGTACTACAAGTGTAAACTCTGATCATGCAGTGAGCACATTTACCAACCCCTGTAAGAGCGATAATCAAAGTTACCAAGTTAACTAATAGCATTCTCAGATCATGACGCACATAGTATAACCAACAGGCAGTTAGCTAATTGAAGCTTCTAGTTTTTAGGGTTTCACTGGCTCGATATTATATAAAAAAATTAACGTTCTCAACATTCTCAAATAGGAATATAACTATAATAGATATAAACTGTACTTTAGCTCAAATGAAGATAATATATGTGAAGCTCTTACCTCTCCAAGTTGAGCCATTTTATTGTGTTTTGACACTTTGAATGTTTCACCACTCATACAGGTGATTTTTGCGATCTTCATGGACGACATCTCAGCACTGCAACAAAGAAGAACAAAGTTTGATAAAATGACAATTATGTCATAGTTTTAAGGAACTCTCAATAATCTAATAAGGCATGTTGTCAACCGAAATTCCCTATTCTCCGTAAATCTTAAACTTCTCTCGTAAATCTTGAACTTCTCTGTAAATCTTGAACTTCTCCCGTAAATCTTGAACTTCTCCCGTAAATCTTGAACTTCTCTCATAAATCTTGACCTTCAGTATTAAATCTTGAACTTCTCTAGTAAATCTTGAACTTCTCTAGTAAATCTTGAACTTATCTCATAAATCTTGACCTTCAGTATTAAATCTTGACCTTCAGTATTAAATCTTGAACTTCTCTAGTAAATCTTGAACTTCTCTCATAAATCTTGAACTTCAGTATAAAATCTTGAACTTCTCTAGTAAATCTTGAACTTCTCTCGTAAATCTTGAACTTCTCCAGTAAATCTTGAACTTCTCTAGTAAATCTTGAACTTCTCTCGTAAATCTTGAACTTCTCTCATAAATCTTGAACTTCTGTCGTAAATCTTGAACTTCTCTCGTAAATCCTGAACTTCTCTCGTAATTCTTGAACTTCTCTCATAAATCCTGAACTTCTCTCGTAAATCCTGAACTTCTCTAGTAAATCTTGAACTTCTCTAGTAAATCTTGAACTTCTCCCGTAAATCTTGAACTTCTCTAGTAAATCTTGAACTGCTCTCGTAAATCTTGAACTTCTCTCGTAAATCTTGAACTTCTCTAGTAAATCTTGAACTTCTCTCATAAATCCTGAACTTCTCTCGTAAATCTTGAACTTCAGTATTAAATCTTGAACTTCTCCCGTAAATCTTGAACTTCTCTAGTAAATCTTGAACTGCTCTCGTAAATCTTGAACTTCTGTCGTAAATCTTGAACTTCTCTCGTAAATTTTGAACTTCTTTCGAAAATCTTGAACTTCTCTCGTAAATCTTGAACTTCTCTCGTAAATCTTGAACTTCTCTCGTAAATCTTGAACTTCAGTATTAAATCTTGAACTTCTCTCGTAAATTTTGAACTTCTCCCGTAAATCTTGAACTTCCCTCGTAAATCTTGAACTTCTCTCGTAAATCTTGAACTTCTGGTATGATGTCATTTAATATTATATTATATAGCATATGAATAGTACTGATGAAAAATTATTGAAATATATTTGTTTAATTGATAAACTGGGAACTTACTTGATTGAAGGCCATTATACGTATATAAATATCAAAAATGTATTTATAAAATTGACAATTAAATTTATTTGGATTAAAAATAATTAAAAATATCTAAATTCAAGTAAATAAAATACTAGACTTCTTAAAATATGTATCACATAATCGCACATAATCGCACATACTTGCACATAATCGCGCACGTGGTAAGTGAATTAGAAGCAATTAATAAACAATCCGCCCCGCATGACAAAATATTTCGATCTGTCAATTCTTCGTTAAAAATGCAGTAATTGTGTGAAACTTACGTTTGCAATTTTTTCGTATGCCCCTGTTGATTACTTTCAAATATACACTGGAAATCATTTGAATGTTTCTGAAATAAGATGATAGTTCAGGTTTTTTATAGAATAAAGAAGCTAACAGATAAATGCTTTAGCAAAAAATAAAAAATATTCTATAATATCGTTTTCGTATCATGTGCGAATTTTTCGTACTATGAGCGAAGTCTTTTTTATGAGTTTTAATATGCATCAAATTTAAAGATAGGTAAAAGATACATTACATTAATTAGACTAGTATCAATTTTTTAAAAAGGTAAATGTCTACATTGTTTCAAAGATTACATTTTAGTTTTCCTATATTTTAATTATTCGTATACATAATAAGGGAGTTGTGGCAGCAAATTACAACAAATTAACAAACAACGAAATCGATATTAATTTACAATATCACTCAAAAGGGAATCGGTACCGCTATAAATATATATATATATATATATATATATATGAAGCACTTAAAAGTATTGGGAAATATTTCACAATTCCGGCATTTTCGACAAATGCGTGCGTGGTCTAATTTAATCATAAGCCTTTTTTTCGATTCAGTTACTATATAATGATATCGGAATTTGAAAAAAGAAATTAAATAAGAATGTGAAATTGCGAAATATGAGACGAGAATACTTGTATGGAGGCTACTCCTTAAGATAAGTCTTATTTAAGCTTTCGTACACTCGCGAAAAATGATTTTCGAAAATAATATCTATATTACATTTCTCTCACATATCACCTTATATATTTAATTACAAATATATATATATATGGAAATTAATATATGGAAATAAATAACATATTCTGAACAATAATACCTTCATTATGTGATAACATATCTATTGTATTTTAGTCTGATAAACAACAAACAAAATATAGAACCCAAAAGAAAGCGGCGAATTCATGATTACCACAACAAAGAAAAGAGAGTGTTCTTGAAGGGTTCTACATATACAATATATGAATCCAATGGCCCAACAAAGCCCTCTCTTTAAGCTTCCCCAAACTCCCTACAGATCAAGATTTCTCTTCATTTAGTATAATTCATGCCAGGTCTTGTGGAACACATCTGATGGAACACATCTGATGGAACACATCTGATGGAACACATCTAGTGGAACACATCTGATGGAACACATCTAGTGGAACACATCTAGTGGAACACACCTAGTGGAACACATCTAGTGGAACACATATTGTGGAACATATCTAGTAGAACACACCTAGTGGAACACATCTAGTGGAACACATCTAGTGGAACACATATAGTGGAACACATCTAGTGGAACACATCTAGCGGAACACATCAGATGAAGCCCATCTTGTGGAACACATCTTGTGGAATACATCTGATGGAACATATCTAGTGGAACACATCTAGTGGAACACATCTAGTGGAACACATATAGTGGAACACATATAGTGGAACACATCTGATGAAGCACATCTAGTGAAACACATCTTGTGGAACACATCTAGTGGAACACATCTAGTTGAACAAATCTAGTGGAACACATATAGTGGAACACATCTAGTGGAACACATCTAGTGGAACACATCTAGTGGAACACATCTGATGAAGCACATCTAGTGGAACACATCTAGTGGAACACATCTTGTGGAACACATCTGATGGAACATATCTAGTGGAACATATCTAGTGGAACACATCTAGTGGAACACATATAGTGGAACACATCTAGTGGAACACATCTAGTGGAACACATCTGATGAAGCACATCTAGTGGAACACATCTTGTGGAACACATCTAGTGGAGCACATCTAGTGGAACACATCTAGTGGAACACACCTAGTGGAACACATCTAGTGGAACACATCTTGTGGAACATATCTAGTGGAACACACCTAGTGGAACACATCTAGTGGAACATATCTTGTGGAACACATCTAGTGGAACACATCTTGTGGAACACATCTAGTGGAACACATCTTGTGGAACACATCCTGAACATTGTTTGTGCTCTTCATCTAAACTATATTGATGAACCATTGGATATGAAGTGAAATATACGTATGTATAATTATTTCATAATGTAAATATTATAAAAATATAAATAAATAAATAAACAAGTTTTTATTCACACATTTGAAAGAAAATCAAAAGGTTTGATGTTACAAGTGCAACGAAATACTAACAAACATACCAAAAAGATACAAGCTTACATCTATGTACACATAATATATAACAATTCTTAGCAATAGTGCTTTATTCCAAAAGGTATGAAACCTTTCTAAAATCTTTGCGGTTTACACTTGGCAAAACAAATTTCTAACACGTAGGGGAATTTGCAAATCAGAATATTCGCTAATTCCTACATTTTTCAAGTAAAGTGAGCGGAAATATGATTACCATTCAGAATCGTTTTGAAGAAATTTTGGCCAATATACAATTATATCTCTTCGTATTTTTAGACTTGTGATTTTTGAATGATTAATCCGCGCAAATTGTCACTCCAAGTAATTTAGCTGACCTTACTGGTATGATAGGAGTTGAATCGATTTCCAAGGGTGGTCATTGTTTGAATTTATTTTTAAAGGAAATTTGTAAGTATTAGGATTTTAATTTTAATGTCATTCAAATGCGCCCATTTGGTGATTTTGTCAATTTTAGTTTGCATAAGAGATCTGTCAGTTGGAATCACGACCTCCACCGCCGTGGAATCCTCCACATATTTGAGGTCACTGTCCAGATCGTTGATCATCAATAAAAAAGCCAGAGGACCCGTCAAAGTTCCCTGAGGGACACCTGCGTGGGTGTTAAGCCATGATGACGTTATTCTATTGTATAAGATACTCTCTGATTTATTTGCTAAAAAAGGTGCAATCCACCTGATAAGAAAAGGAGAAATATCTAGACTCATAATTTTACCCACCAGAGTCTGTATGTTAATTTTATCAAATCCCTTGGAAAAATCAAGAAGTGTAACACGGTAGCATCTCCTTTATCGATGGCTTCGTAAAGGTAATGCAGTAAAGAGACCAAAGCTTGATTTGGTATAGAACGACTCTTGATACTTTCAAATTGCCGTCGGTCTAACACCGTACATATATATGATTTTTGAGGTAATCCGTCATAATCTTTTCACCAATGTATTTACTAAGTGAACAAGTGACAGTGATTGGGCGAAGGTAGTTTTCTAAATTCACAGGGTGAATAACTTTAGCTAACGGTTTTATTTCACCAGATAACCAAATGTCGGGCCAAGTTAGTTCATGTATTTGTGATGATATTATAGAGGCAATAGGGCGAGAAAGACAATCTCTAATATTTTAATATTACGTTTCGGCAAAAATTGTACAAAATGTAAATCAACTTATTAAAAACAATTTTTTGATTATTAAATAGTAAAATAAAATTTATAATAATCGCTCATTAAAAATAATAGTTTATTTTATACATTTAGACATATTTAACATTACATTTTGTAATGCGACTCGAATAATTTATACTTTTCCAAAAATTATTGACTAAAAACGGTTTTCTTAAAATGAAACCGGTAATACTGGGGATGCTGAGGTGGGGCGTAACCCTC